>PVJH01002606.1:23946-163817 GCA_004026705.1 Nesogale talazaci | reverse complement strand
GACTGTCCTCTACCTTACCAGGCTCTCACTCAAAGCATGTGCCCTGGCATTCAGCCTAGAGGGAACTGGCCATCGAACATCACCAGGGCATAGTGGTCGAGATGGGAAAGGGAGCGGGTGAGGAGAGCCGGTAGCTTATTCTGCTTACCCATTCCCTTTATCCAAGGCTCATGGTCTGTCGAGTAAGGCCAGCCATGAAGAATAATTAGTTCCTAGTTCCTCCAGCAGGAGGAATGACTGAGGATGCTAACATAGCCCTGGCAGTCACGTGACTCCTCTGAGCTCCCATGAGGGTTCTTTGTGTGTGTGTGTGTGTGTGTGTGTGTGTGAGAGAGCGAGAGAGCGAGAGAGAGAGAGAGAGAGAGAGAGAGAGAGAGAGAGTGCCTAGGGAATGAACCTGTCCCTTCCTTCAGCACCCCCACCCTGCATTTCCCATCTCCTTTCCCGGTGAAGCTCTGATGTGCCTTCTCTTCTTGTTATGAATGCAGGTCTTCTTGTGCAATTCTTTCCTGAATTTTAGATATTTTGTATTTGCTGAAGAAGCCTTTACATTTTAACACTCGCCCACAACTTGACTTTTTTTCTGGCAAATATATATATATATCTATCTTATATATATATATATCTTTTCCCTATTGGTTTCTGATCGTTCTGTCATCCGACTGTGGTATTCAGAACACTGGTGGACTGAGTGTGCCCCCAGGGATTATGCCCCTGCCTCACCTTTCAGCTCTGATGTCAGCCGGACTGTGGTACTCAGCAAGAGGCTGTTGGATTCGCTAAGCATGACGTGATCTTTGGGCCGGACTTGAGTTCTCTCAGATGCATATTCAAAAGAGAAAAAAGCATTAACTGGCCAACATCACTACTGGAAGCAGTAATTAGTAGAGAAATTAAGAGTGATCCACCTCACCATTGATGGCAGCGATGCGTTGATACTTGAGCTGTAATTAGTAATAAATTAGCAGTGACTCTCTTTACCTTTGGTAATGACATAACCCCCCGTGTGAGGACTGTGTTCCGGCAGTAGCCCATTGGAAAAAGAAAGCAGTAACATCTATGCTACTGATCATTGAAAGGTTCTACTGTTTACTAACTTTGAGGCAAGGTTAGAGAGAGATTATAGTTAGGGCTCTTGTTGAATGGCAGATTTTACTGGTGCAAGTCCTAGGCATGAAATAGTTTATTTCTGTGAAAGTCACCTGTAGTTTTGCATGCACTCTGAATGGTTCCAAGATGAAAGGGATGGTGGTTTGAGCCCACCAAGTCCTGGCAGTTTCCAGGAGCCCTGGTAGCATGATGGTAATGCGTTGGAGTGCTATGTGGAAGATCAGGAGTTCAAAACCACCATGTGAGAAAGGCGGGATGTTCTACTCCCACTAAGAGTTCCAGTCTTGGAAACTCACAGAGGCCGTTCTGCCTTGAGTTGCTGTAAGTCAGCATGGACTTGATGACAGTGAGTTTGAGAGGCAGTTCGGAATAAAGGCCTGACTACTCTGGAAAGACCAGCCGCTGAAAACCCTGAGGAACATTGATCTACTCTGACCCGCATGGGGCCATCATGAGCCGAAATCGACCCAATGGCAACCACTTTACTGGGTAGATGACAGTAACTGACTCCTCACTTAATGACGACCTCATTTGGAATTTAAAATAATAAAACAAGTTACCATCGGACTATTTTGCATATTACTAGTGTGCCTCTGACAGTAACAAATGCTGAAGGGCAAGCAGAGAGTAACTCTGGTTGGGCTTGGTAAAGGGATGTGCCTACTGGTCAGGGCGATGATTTTCAGTGGCTTGGCAGTTCTGTAGTGATGTAACTTGGCAGTGCTGTGATGATGTAGTCATCCTCCATTTTGCTACCTGATAGGTTCATCTTCCAATTTAAAATAACGTCATTTTCTTACACGATCTCGTCCTTGGGACCTGTAACCATGTGGTTAAGTGAGCAGGGGGTACAGAGAGTCTCCTTGTAAAGTGGGCAGAGAATGCTCTGACCTGTGATACCTGGTTATTTCTGTGCTGCTGTAAGTTCTAGTTTGCTTCTGGCTGTAGCCCCGACTGTTCCAGTTGTAACCTTCCTTCAAGGAATCATGGAAAGTAGTCTTTAGGCATTTCCTTGCAGCTTCCTGTATTTCCTCAGCTGGTTCCAAGATCCATCTGGAATTGATGGCATTCCTTTCTTTGTTCCTCACTTCCTGCCCCATTCAGCACTGCATCAAGTGTTTGGTGAAAGGGTTTTCTTAGCATTTGGGCCCAATT
Organism: Nesogale talazaci; assembly: GCA_004026705.1. NCBI lineage: Eukaryota > Metazoa > Chordata > Mammalia > Afrosoricida > Tenrecidae > Nesogale > Nesogale talazaci. Next base: position 161,552 of record PVJH01002606.1, on the reverse strand, counting down.
ATATGTTTACAAATATTCTGAGTGAAAAGAACAGACCAGGTGGAACAAGAGCAAACACAACAAAACAAAACGCAAAACACTTTCCTCAAATACTTGTTTTCCCAAATCTTGGTGTCTGGAATATTTATTTTTGTTTGATAAAGTCTATTTTGACATTCCCTTCAGGATGGAGTGCATCAGACGGGAAGGGCAAGGGACAGAGACACATAAACTGCTCAATTGAATTAGACACTTTCATAACATTTCCCCCAGATTTTTATTCATGAAGATTCTTTCCTATGGGCAATGCTATGGTAGTGCCCCTACCACTTACCTCTACTGCCTTTCTTAAAATCCCTGCTCTCCTCCTTGCCACTCAGCAAGGGCTTGCCTGGCACCAGTGTTAAACTAGTAACTGGAGCAGAACAAGTGAATGCTGTCAATATAAGAATGTAAGCTACTTTCTCAAGCATACAAACACTCTGAAAGCGTGTAGTCAGCCTGGGTAGGGTGAGGCGCACACTGTGCCTTTAGGTTCAGATGCAAATATGCTACACATATTGAATTGGTGGATTTCTCGGTCTCTCCATGAGTTTGTCTTGGAAGAAGCATAGCCAGAACGCGCCTTGGAAGTGAGTGTGGTGAAATTTATTCTCACCTGCTTTCGACATGTTATCAGGAGGACCTGTCCCAGGAAAGTCAAGTAGAGGATCAGTGGGAAAGAAGAGGACCCTTGAGGCGACAGATGGACACGGTGGATCAGACAGAAGCAACGTGAGGCTGGCACAAGACTGGGCAACGTTTCTTTCCGTTGTGCCTAGGGTCTCTACGAGCAGAGCCGGCCTGATGTAAGCCACTACGGGGAGCTTTCTCTCCATTGTGCTAAGGACGGTGGCCTTGAGGTCTCATGTTCTCCTTCCCACCCATGAACAGATACTTAGGTATATGTGTACCTTAGGTATATGTGCACGTGTACACACACGCACACGTGAGATAGTGGAAAATGCATTTTCCAGATTTGCAGGCTCTCCAGAAACAATAGAGACTTTCTATGGAGAAATGATCATCATTGATTCTAGAAAGTAGCTCTTTTGGAATAACAGCATTTTATGTTTTTCCTTAAAAAGTGAATCAATCATCAACTCAAATATATTTGCCATATTTGATCTATTTTAAGGTGTAGGAACCTCCCTCCCACATTTTAACACCACTGAAAAGGAATGCTTCTAGCAACTGATTTTTTAATTGATGGTATTTTCTCTTTTCATAGGGGAGCTTAACAATAGCACTCCTTAACAATGGAAGAAGGCCTCTTAGGTTCCTTGCATTGTGACATTTGTTTTATTACCAGTGTCGTAATGCCATAGGGATGGGGATCTGTGTATTAATAGAGTGGTTCACTGTTAACACACACACACACACACACACACACACGAAAGCTGTTGCTGTGAGTTGGTTCTGACCACTGGCCGTTCTATTGGATTGAGTAGCACTGGCCCCCAGGGCTTCTGAGAACTGAGTGCTTCTGGAAGCAGACTGCCTGCCTATCTCCCCAAGAAGGGTTCAAAACCCCGGCCTTTGGTTGCCTGCACTGTGCATTTGTCTCTTCCCACGAGAACCAACCCCTGCACTGACCCTGGGATCCTTTCTTGTATGTGTGACTTCAGAGTGGCATGTCGCCTATAGGCCAAGGAGTCCTTTCCCCCCAAGGAGGGCAGACCTGCAGAGAGGGGGCTGGATAGCTGGGATGAGCTCAGGTCACACCCAGCTGGGGTGAAATCACGTACATGGCAGACCTGTGTCTTTTGTCCTTTTTTTGTTTTGTTTTGAGGGAAGGTCCTAATTGTCTAAGGAACAGGGAAGGGAAGACAGTGCAGTACTTCATTAATGTCAGAAGTCTGTTTCCCCGAGGCCAGGTGAAGGGAAGAGCAAAGAAAGGCTCAGCTGCTCCCTGGAAGGTCCTCCTGCTTCTGGCAAGGGGGGTTTCCCCATAATCAGTCAACCATGGGCTGCCCCTCCCCCAGTGTCCATTTCATGTCCTCTTTCTCTGAAACTCCCATTGTGCCCAGCTCTCTGGGCATCCCTAGCATCACCCAGCATCCTCTAGAAAGCACAGGTCCGAAGGCAGGGCAGAAAGCCTGAAGAAGAGAGGTGCCCCCCCTCTCCGGGTTCCCCCACAGACCTTGTTGTCGGGCGACTAAGAAGCAGACTCTGCTGCTGCTTCAGGAGATGATGGGACTTGCAGAAGGGAGGGGCGACGTCCTCACTCCTGTGCTGCCTGGTGAATCATTCCGCTCTAATCTCACCATCTAATCCCAGGCAGCCAGAGGTTCCCCGGGAGCAAGTGTGTCCAGATAAACAACTTCTCTTCCATAAACTGGCTTCGACCAGGGTGGGGGCTGGGGGTTTCCCCCCAGCAGATATTTGGCAATACCTGGTGGGTGTTTTCGTTCTGGTCACACCTTCAGGGGTGGTGGTGGCATCTAGTAGGTCAAGGTCTGGAATATTGTTCAACATCCTAAAGGCATAGGGGGTCCTCCCCATGCTCAGCCCCTTTCCCTAAACAAAGGGTTTCCTGGCACAAAACATCCGTGGTGCATTGGGAAACCCTGCCTCAATGACTTTTTGGGAAGGACACACTGTGTTCTGTGGGGAGAGAAGAGGTTTGGGGGCAAGTTGTTGGACACCTGTGAAAACCAAGGGCGTGTTCGAATATGGATCTCTCTACTCAGGTGCTGTGACTGGGATCTTGAAGAGCTGTCAATTACGTTTCAGGGCAGGGAACAGATAGCTTTTTGTGCAGATCTGCTGATGAAAAGACACCCATAACATGGACTGAATAAATGCTGCCTAATTAATCTAGACTCTAGAAGGAATCCAGTGGCTTACGAGTTGGGTCAGGGTCAGGTGTTCACAATCACCAGTCACTCTGAGGGAGAAAGACAAGGCTCTCTACTCTTGGAAAGCGCCACAATCTCAGAAATGCAAAGGGGCAGTTCTACCCTGTCCTATCGGCTTGCTGTGCATCTGATCCCCCTTGATGGCAGTGAGTGAGAATTGGTGTTCAGTGTGCATGTCCGTTCACAGGGTGCTCGCATTGAGAAGCTGGGCAGCATGGGGTTGAAAGCATGAACTGTGGAACCAGATTACCAAGATAGTCAACGTGGCAATCTGCTACCTGTGTGCTTGTTGGCAGGTTAATTAACCTCTCTGTGCTGCAGTGCCCATATATACAAAACGGACATAGTAATACTAGCTGCTTCATCAAATCGTTAAGAAGATAGAGTGGGCTAATGTCCATGAAATGTTTGCTACAATGTCTGTAAGCTTTAGATAATCATCACCTTCATCGTATACTTTTCCAGGTCTCTCATTTTATGTAGGAGGAGATTAAGGCGTCTGAAAAATCTCAGCTGCCAATGAGTCGATGCCAGTTCAAAGGGGTAAAACTGTCCCTGGTGAATTCTCCTAGACTGGAGTTCTTTACAAGAGTGAACAGCCTAGACTTTCTCCCAACTTTCCGGTCTTTCTTAACAGTTCTCCCTGGGAGAGTCTAATGGTATTGAACTATTGACCTTGGAGGGTTTAAGCAACCCAACTCCTAACCACTATGACACCAGGGCTAGAGAGGTTAAATGATTACTTCAAGGTCACAGGCTTCAGGTGAGTGAGCCCTGGTTTGTTTTCCAGAGCAGTTCATACAGCTTCTGGGAATCGTTGATTCCCGGAGAGAAGGTGGCATATTTTGGAATTCCTTGAGTTGCCCCCAGAAGGACGTGGTAGGAAGGAGCACCGGATTTGCAGCAGGGTTATGGGGGATTCTGGCTTCATGAGCTATATGACCTTTGATGACCCGCTCCCTCCAGACCTCCTCACGTGCACCATTGGGTTCCAGGGCCACAAGGGAACCCCCAGCCTCTGCACAGCCGTGGATTCCTGGCTGGTTTCCCACCCAGACCTCTAAGCCTCTTGTATCTGGAAATTGGATTTGGCTTTCTTTTATAAGAATGCGGATTATGCCTCGGAAGTCAAAGATTAACCAAGAAGAATGTCACATTTAAATGTAGTTTTGCATTAACAGCTATGCTTGTAGCAACATAATTACACATCGATTAAAAGTCGTGTACAGCCATTCATCACAGAAGTCTATTTTTGAGATTCAGCAAGAAGGAGGAGCTAGTGATTTCTGGCTTGTTACAAAGCAGTCAGTATACAGCATGCCCAGCTGTGTGTAGGACTGAAAACACGACTGCCGTGTTGGAATGACTTGATGGGACAGAGTAGAAGTGCCCCTGTGGGGTTTCTGGGAATGTCACGCTTTATGGGAGCAGAAAGCCTTACCTTTCTTCTGAGAAGTCACTGGTGGTTTTGAACTGCTCCGGCCCAATGCATAAGCCATGTTTATGGGAAAAAATCCATTAGTCTTTTAATCCCCTTTTCTCTTGAACTTTTTGATGCCTTCCCCAACCCCACACCAGTATTACACTGGAAGAGCAGCAGGTTATATGACCACCCCACCCCCACCCCACCCATCCCCGTGCGATATTAGGTGACAATTAAAACGATTTATCACTATTTGAATTCAGCCACTGTTTCCGGAATTATTCCCTGGCTTTATCTCTGGGGCACAAGGCTCTTGTGACAGGAAGTGGGTCTTAATGAATCAGTGAACTATTTTGGAAACCCAAGGAGGTTCCTTATGATGAGCCTTCACTCAAAGTAAGTAGTCAGTGCCTCTTGGATCCCAGTGGAAAACAAGACAAAATGTGTGGTGAGCGGCCCGCCGTAAAGACTGGTTGACATGGATCTTCCAGCTGTTACTCTTTAGGGTGCTGGGTGACCCTGCCATCAGGACAGTACATTCATGTGCAAGGTGTGCGTTTCTCAGCACTTCTCTATCCCAGCCAGGAGTGATTTGGGGGGAAGCTGTTGATCCCATGCCGCAGAGGACAGGCGCTTTCGGTATTGTGTGGTTGGCCTTATCAGTACATGAACGTTGCAGATTACCCATCCGCACATGAAACCTTCATTGGGTTTGTGGTATTTTTCAATCGCCAGACCTCGGCGCTCTGCTTCATTAAGCAGTGACTTCTTAATGGTAAGTTCATTCCTCCTACCAGCGCCTGTGGCCGCTCAAAGCCCAGGGTTGGATAACATGCCAAACGGTCGGTGCTGTTTTTGCGAAAGGGCAGTCCCAGTGCAGGAAAATCTCATTATTGTAGCTCTCTCCTCTTCCAAATGAATCGGAAGGTTTTGATCATCTGCATTGGCCTGTGAGAGAGACCCGCCTTCCTCCTACAGCCAGGTCTGGGGCCTGCTGTCAAATCACCAGCACCGCGGGTTTTTGGAGGAAATGTGTTTTGCATCCCCTGTGAGGTTTACACCCCAAACGTGCTCAAATTGAATGGAGATATAAGGGTAAACACAGGCTGGTGAAGGGCAAGTGTAAAACAAGTTGCTTTTCCAAGTACAAATGAAACAGCGCCATTTGTAATGCCCTCAATTCAGGTTGACCTGTGTGGTTTAAGGGCCAAGAGTGAATAAGGAAGGTATTATTTATTTAAAGGTAAAATGAGGGTCTTCAGCCATGTTGTGCATGTAGCCCGTGATTTTATTCCCAGGAAATGACTGGTCTTCGTCGGCAGGAGCTAACCACCCCTGTTGTGACATTGGGACTACCCATCCTCCTCTCTCCTCTTCTGTTAAGGAAATGCTTGTTGAAGAGTTAATTTTGTTCCGATTCTCAGAGTCCCCCTTCTCCCCACATCCCCTATACCCCTATGTGTGCAAACCTGATATGGCCCACAATGCTTTCCAAGATTATTTCGGACTAACGTCCCATAAAGGAAGTCCCAGGAAATCCAGCGTAGAGAGTTAACACTTGACAAGAGGAAATTCATTTTAAGCTCCACAGATAAATTTGTGGTGTGACTTTCTCCCATCAGAGAGAACTGTCAACTCACGGAGGGAAGAGGGACATCTCTCTCTCTCTCGCTCTCGCTCTCTTGTGGTGGGTTGCTCCCAGCACCTAGTGCAGTGTCTGCATGGAATACTGGAAGCGGTTTAATATTTGTTCATTGGAGAAGCCAATGAACCAAGCATTGTTTCACCCACTTGACATGCTACTAATCTGTGAATGTATTTTCTTCATTAACCAGCTTCTTGGCTCTGCTTTGGAAGTTTGTCAACAAGCAATTTGGTTATTCCAAATGCATCTGGCACTGCATCTGCACCTAGGAGTCCATTTCAGATCTAGTTTTTAAAAGTGATTGTCATCACTCCTGTCTTTGATTTTGTTTCTCTTCAGCTACTCTGTCTCTGCTGGCAGACACATCCACTGAGTTCCTTGTATGCCCCCATCAAGATCTCCTGGGGTAGCCTCTGATAAAAGGCCTATGAGGTTTTGCACTCATCTCAACAGGCGTGTCTAGGTGTGTGTATTGTGTGAGGGGCACTTCTGAGGAAAGGGCCTTCTGAAGCCCCCCAGAAAGGTCACAGGAACTCTTGTCTGTGACACGGGCATGGTGTCGTGCATTACTAAGCAGACAAACACCAGTTTGGGATCAGCTGGAGAATGGAAGGTCTTTAGGTTCTGTTGCTCCTGTGGTGAACCTTGGCAGACTCCTCCTGTCCTCAGAGGGGGGGTGTGTGTGTGTGTGTAGCTATGATGCTGAACAGTGTCCATACCAGGATGGATCAGAGAAAGACCTGGCTCTCTTTTTCTGAAAAATCAACCACTGAAAACTCTGAGGACCACGTAGGAACAGCTGTCCACAACCCACCGGATGGATGTGTTGGGTTCTGTGTGCACCGTTTCCACAGCACCACTGCCACTGATGTAATGTGGCTTCTACAGGTAGCCTCTGGAAGGATTCCCCCACCCCCTGTTTGCAGCTCTCTACATACAGTGAGATTTCAGGACCCTCCTCCCTCCAGTCTATGCCTGTGGGGAGAATCTGTCCTTTCCCTTCCCCCCCATCTGCCATGCTCAGACATCCATGTCTCCTGGGCGGAGTCTCTGGTGGCACTGAGCCAGCCTCCCCTCTGCTGGCTTCTGCTCCCCTCTTGGGGGAGGGTGGCATTCCTGGGAAGGACTGCTCTCTGGAGCCCTTTGAACTGAGAGCTGGGGTGCCCACGCAGCTGTGCCTGGGAATTTCTGTGCCATCTGCTCTCTCCCAAGTGGCTGCTTTTCGCAGTGAGGATGGCTCCCAAGGGCACGGTGGAGGTGGGCAAAGGACACCCCTCACCAGCAGGCCAGCGAGTCAGGCATGGTCAGCAAACCAGTCTTGCAAAAAGAGCTAGCAAGTTCTTCACCTCCGCCCTGCATTCTCACCTCCTAGCCCAAGGCCTGCAAAGTGTTGTCCCCACACCAGGAGTGTCAACAAGACTGGGAACTTGTTTGAAGTGCAAATTTTGGAGCCCTTGCCCAGAATGACTGAATCAGAAGCTGGGAGGGTGGGGCCTAGCCATCCTGGTTTTGACAGGCCCGACTGGTGTGGTTCTGGTGTGGTAGAGATGAAGTCTGAGAGTCCCGGTCTACAGCACAAGCAAGCTCCTGTTCTCTTACGGGCGAGTCCGGAGAGCAGTCAACGGAGCGGAATATCTGAGTTGTCACTTACAGCACAGACGGCTTACTCTGGCAGAAGTGTGCTGGTAAATACTTAACAACTGGCTCTCTGCCTTTCCCCAGTCTCCCAGCATTCACACATATGGAACGTGGACACGGATGAAGATGTAGAGAGTGGGTTTGGGGGAGTCGGTAGGAGCTGGTTCCCACACCCCCCCCCAGCTCTACAGGTGACATCAGTTAGGGAGTGCTCTCTCCCTCAGAGAGACCCTGTCAGACCAAACTGAACTGCTCCCGTGAGTTTGCGAGATCTCTCTCTCTCTCTCTCTCTGTCTCTCTCTCTCTCTCACACACACACACCTACTTTAATTTAACACGTGCAATTCATCGCTCTCCGAATTAGTTAAACGACAAAATTGGAGGGTCATCTCCATGAACAGGAGCCTGCACAAAGGGGCATGTTCTCCTTAGTCTTCGGTGCTATTGCCAACTTGATCTGCATAGAACCCACTTTTTGAATGCAGACTGCCTCGAATATGTGACTCCTGACCCGGCTGATGGGGTGGAGGGATGACTGGGGGGAGGGAGGGTTGCCCTCGCCAAGTCAGCAGCTAGAGGGAGGACGTGGTGTCACAGACACACCGCCCCACAAAGAGAGTTGTCCGCTCTTTACCTCTGTGTCTTCCACGGCAGCTCCCACTCCCCTGCCTGGCCTTTGGAATGAAAGCCGGGCATGCGACACCCCCAGCTTCTCCAACGGAGGCTATTTTCAGGAGAGCATCTTCTTATTTTGCATCCCTGCTGCTCTGTCTTCGCCAACCAAGACTTAGGAGTTGACATTCTCTTAGGAGTATCTTTTTTCCCCCCTCCCCTCCCTTTTTTGCTTAGATCATAATTAAGGAGGACCCTAATTATGGACCTTCGATCATGGTTCTACATACTCTGGTATTATATTTGAAGTTTTTTTTTTTTTTTGGTTTGTTTGTTTTTAACAGCTTGCGTGGTTAGAGGCTATTTTGGAAAGAAAGGTGGTGACAAATGCCATGGGTGGTGCCGAGATTTTTGATAGGTCCGTTGTCGGGATGGTGGATTGGACTTGGCTATGTGTGGGAGAAGTGTGGGGAAGGGTGGCTTCTTTCCTGAACACACCAGGCTTATTCGAATTTCCTCCACCGCCTGTTTGTGGCGTCCGCGGTGTGCGCCTCTGTGCTGTCGGGTTTGATTTTTTCCCATCAGTTGTGGAACGTCACCCTCTTGGATTGGAGACCATAGGAATCGACCAACAGGCGCAGGATTTCGTGTCCAAGAATGGCCTGCCCAAGCGCCTCCAGTCAGCGTGGGCAGTGACAGAATCTAACCCTGTTCCTTCTATTGGTGGATGGGTCTCTTGGGACGGACCGGCCCTCAGCAAACAAGCTTGCTGGTGTCCCAACCGTCATGACAGCGCGTGACTTTCAGGGGAGTGTATTCCTTTGCATCGGTGAGCTGGCCCGTGGCTCTTCCCCAGCACGCTTCTAAGGCACGTGGGATGTCAATAGCCATGGCGATGTGTATTTGCCATATGCTGTGCCGAGCCGTTTCAGCGGGTGGTTATGGGCACGGCTGCCACCCGCGGGGTCGGCAGTTCGAAACCTCCAGCAGCCCCGCGGGAGAAAGACTGAGCTTTCTATTCCTGTAAACACTTAGTACAGTCTCAGAAACCCACAGGGGGTCACTGTGAGTCAGCCTCCACGCCATGGCAGTGAACCGAGGGAAGACGGGCCCAGGCATTGAGGAGCCCTAGGGTGTAGTGGTGAGGCAGGGACTGCGAACCCCAAAGTCAGCAGTTCGAAGCCACCAGCCACTCCATGGGAGACCACTCCATGAACCCGTAGAAAGTTGTCGTCTCGGAAACTCAGAGGGGCCACTTCTACCCATAGAGTCGCCGTGGGTGGAGACTGGCCTCCTGATGGCAGTGAGTTTGGGAGTTGTCATTTTGAGGGCTCAGGCATGAGACGAAGTACTCGTCGCAGTAGCCCTGGGGATGGGAAGTCTTCTCCTGTCTCATCGTGGAGCAAGCAGGTGCCGATGAGTGGCGTGGTTTGTCCACGCTCATGAAAGGTAGGCTGTGCACTCAAGGTTGCTGGAAACCTGCGTAATACGACCCCTGGGAAGTTCTGTACCCCCAGAAATCAAGACAAGATGAAGTAGATGGGCAGGAGCAGGTGTCATTTATTTATTTACATTGGCAAAGGCCAGCTAATAAACATTACAGGCTCTGCCGGCCATACAGTCTCTGTTATCGCTACTCCAGTCTACTGTGGTCTTGCAAGGGCAGCCAGAGAGAATCCACAAACACCTTAGCTTGACTCTACCCCAGGAAAACTTCCCCTATGGATACATGCTAGAACGTGAATCTCATAGACTTTTCACGCGCCAGGAAAGAACATCCTTCTTTTGGTAAGTTTCCCAATTATTTAAAAATGTAATAATACCCTTTTAAAAAACATCTTGCAGTCCTTATGAAAGCAGGCCCTCGTTTGCCAACTGCTGGCTCTTCTTTCTACTCCTGAAAAGAATTCGTTGTTTCAACCCCCAGGGGCAGTTCTACCCTGTCCTGTAAGGTCACGAAGGGTAGCTATGAGTTGGAATTGACTTGATGGCAGTGCAGTTTGGATTTTTAGTTTGGTCTACGTTGGGATGTGGTTTGGCTGGCACACGCATGTGCACACACTCACACACACACGCACACACGCCTGCACAATCTTTCTCTCTCTCTGTCTCTCTCTCCTCTCTAGAGACCAGAATCCTTGGATTTCCTTGACTGCTTTTTCACCTTGGACACTGCTCAATTCTGTCCCAGCAACTTTCATTTTTCAATTTTAAAGGATGTTTTATTCTGACCACTTCTCTTTTTGTTGGCTCACCTTTTCCTTCTTGGTGTGGCTTTGTAGGTTTTCAGGACCTGGGAGGGAGTCCTGCCTTGAGAGGGAGGCCTGCCACTACCCTGGCTCATCTTGGATTGCTGCTTCCCCAAGTGGCTGCCGTAGCCCTTCCAGGGCCTGGCTCTGGGGCAGACACAGATACAGACACACACACACACACACACACACACACACACAGAGAAGGAAGCATGTGATAAACTACCTATGACCTTTGAAACACCAAGGAATGCTTTGGGTTACCAACAAGGAGGGACCCTCCCTCCCTTTGAGCCATGTCCATTTATTCAGACTTCTAGCATGCCACACTCAGCGATGATGCAGTCCTGTTCCCTAAAGCTACCCACGTACAGTTCTTTGTGTGTTACAACAGTGTGAAGAACCTCAGGCATGTGCCTTCATAACCAAGAAGCAAGTCAGGCGAGACAGATGGCCTTGCCATTCTGCTGGTGAATTTCTTATGTAAGCCGGGATAGGCCAATCACTATACAGAGTGGCTGCTATTTCCTTACCTCCCAAAGCAGGGATCAAGTCTTATCTACTTGGTGCATGAATCTGGCATGGTATGACCAAAGTGTTGGGGCATGTGTTCAGTCCATAGGACAATTAGAAGGTTGCTGGTAATGGGAAACTCATTGCCATTGAGTTGATTCTGACTCACAGCAGTTCTATAGGGCACAGTAGAAATGCCCCATAGGCTTCCAAACCTGTCATCCTTTCAATTGCTGCATGTTTATCGCATGGGGTCATTGGTGGGTTTGAACTGCCAACCATTGAGTTAGCAGCTGAGCTTGTAATAGCTTCCCAGGGCTCCGAGAAAGCAGAGTAGCTCCCCAAGTACCCGTAACCTCGTCTGGACCTTGTTCACTTAGTATTCCAACCACTCTAAAATTGCGTCTGTGATTAGGCTGAGAAGGAATGAGAGATACCATGGCTGATGCCTGATTCTTCCTGTGTCCTCATTTTTCCCCACTCCGTTCTTATCCTGCATTTGCAGGAGGCTTGGTTGGGGGTGAGCCTTGACCTGAGGTGGGGCCTAGGGACAGAGACACAAACTCAGACAGGTGTGGCAAGCACTATAGTGCCCCTTGGTGCCCTTGAAGAAGGCCTGCTTTTCACCTGGCCACTGCCTCCAACAATCCCTTTCTCCCTGCTGCCCGTGCAGGGCCAGGTGAGCCCCTGGGGGGCAGAACTGTAGGTGGAAGAGAGAACCAGCCAAATGTAGTGTGACACTGCTTGGGAAGGAAGCATCCCATGACGGAGCTGGAGTTCTAAGAAACTGGGAGAACATATGCATCAGGCCGTGACTTGGCTGTGCCAGCTCTGTAACGCCAGGGACCAACTGCTTCTAAGTGAATCAGCTCCCTTGGGAATCTTCAGGCAGTTTGACCTGGTGAAAGGCCACAGGCAAGTGTGCATGGGAGGGTGTGACAGAGTAGGGGAAGGAGCACGCTGCTGAGATGATCTCCCACCCTGGCTGTGCCCTGGAGTCACTCCAAGGGCCTCTTTCTCTTGAGCTCCAAATTGCCATTTTGCAGACAGTACTGTTTTCCGGTCCACGTGCTGAACCCTTTGTCACCACTTGTGTTATGCAGGAATCCCTCTCCCGAGATGGACTGGACACCCATCGTGGTTCATTTGGTGGAACGAGGTTTGTACGGAACAGTTTGGATTTACCAAGGGGACAGAGCGGGATGCTTCTGGCCCGACCCCTGAGCTGCTATATTCAGAATAACTCCCCTCGTGGCGGGACAAACTGAGCAGCCCATCTTCCTGTGATTGAGAGACCTTGACGATGCCTTCTCTGGATCCCAGCCCCCTGCAGAGTTGACTTCTGTCCCCAAGAGGTCAATGCCATTTTATTTACATACCGAGAGTTTGAAACCCCGACTCAGAAGTCTTAGCACCAAGAAGTGGAGGAAACCCTACAGTGACGGCTGCATGGACCCCTCTTCGTGACAGCATTCGCTGTTCAAACGGTCCCCTGGAGTATGTGAGGAGCCATGGGTGGGGGTGGGGGCCAGTGGAGCCGGTCTGCTCACTGCGGTTGAAACCAGCAGCTGCTCCCCTGGAGAAAGACAAGGCTTTTGACATCCCTAAAGAGTCAGAGTCTCCGCCACCCACAGGGACAGCTCTACCCTGTCTCCCAAGGTCGCTTGCTCTGAGTCAACAGTGCCTTGATGGCAGTGAGACAGTCTAACAGGAATCAAAGGACACATCACCATCGTTTCTGGAGTGCCTACTCGGTGAGCATGCTAGGAGCCACGCCGAACGCCACAAACACTCTATCTCTCTCTGTCTCCCATACCAGCCCTAAGGAATGGGCCTTGCGATCCCCATTTTGCTGAGGGGGAAACGGAGACTTAGAGAGAGTGTTAGCACCGGATGGAAGATGGCACAGCACCTGAGTCTGAGCTTGCAGTCCGACGCCCCCACTCCTGTCTTTGGTCGAGCGCTAGGCGACAGGTCTCAGGCTGTGATTCTGAAAGAAGCCGAGTGCCAACTGTTGCTCCATTCTGAAAAGGGCAGCAGTAATTTGAGCCACTCTCTGAATGGCACCGTGAACTCAACTCAAGTTGGCTCTGGGGGTGGGGTGGGGCACTGCTGGAGGAAATATGCTCCCGGCTCGGGCTGATTCCAGTGCCCTAGAGGATCGGGGACAGTGGGTGGTCACAGGAGAAGGGGCCCTTTAAAGGAAGGCATAATATCCAAGAAAGACAAAGTCCCCAGGACCTTACCATAAGAGGCGAGGTGGCAAGCCCCCAAAGCCGGTGGAATCCTGGCCAGCTGTGTGAGCTCAGGGAGGCCTTGCAGGCCTTGCTGGTGAATGGACTGCTGGCAGCCCCAGGCGGGCTACCCCACCCCCCTTGGAGGGAGGGGCAGGCACTGGGCCACCAGCGGGAGGGGCTGGGCCTTGGACAGAGCGACTCTGATCGGGGGGTAGGGCGGGGAGCAGCACCCTTGCTTAATGAAATCCAAGACAGCCCTGAGAGAAGCAGGTTTTGATGATGGGGAAGGGGGAATTCTGTGACATCATGAAGGAAGACTGGCAGGGTACACCCTGTTGTGTCTACGGCCATGGCAAGCGTGTAGAAAGGCAGGGTGTGGGCCGGAATGCAGAGCACCAAGAGGGGGTGTGATGGGGTGTATATTTCCCTCTTCTCTAGATGTCCAGTGTTCCAAGTGGTCATTGTATTGTGTGACCACACACTGAAGAAGACAACCACACAACTCTGGATTATCAAAAGGCCTGCTGACGCTGTGTGGTGTCTAATTCAGGCAACTGTGGAAACTATTTGGAACACTCTTTAGGCTTGTTTTGCTGTCTCCTGGGATGCTGCTGACCTTGTCCCGACGTCCTGTCCTTTGACCTGCAACCTCACGGCCTTTGGCCTTTGCCCTTTGGCCTTCCTGCCTAGCCTCCTGCCCTGTCCTCTCCCTTCCTCTGTGCCCAGCAGCTTGGGTGCAATTTATGAACACCCCCTTCCCCCTGATTCTCCTGGCTCAGGGCCCAATTCCTGGCCCCTGCTTCTTTATCATGCTTCTGGCCGAATGAAAGTTATGTTAGCTTAAAGGCTAGTGCTTTTCCTATCTTTGGGGGGACTTTTTTGATTTATGGTTAAAAATAAAGATTGGGGATCATCACTGAGTATGATTTATCTTAATTCAGGGGAAATTAAGGATGGCTCCTGGTCAAATAACAAGCCTATAGTCTAGACCGGCCAGGGGTTCAGATTTGGGGAGCTAAAAATAGAAGCAGTGGTCGTGGCCTGTGAGGGACAGGGAGTGAAAGGAGTCAGGGTGGAGGGAGAGAGAGCAGACTGGAGTGAGCCGTTATGCACAGGTAAAGTTATGCCACAGCCTCCAACCCCAGACAGAGCGGAGAAAGTAGGTCAAGCTGAACTATGGTTAAAAACCTTCTTCAAGGAAAGACGAAGCAGCTATTTTAAAACTTAAGTGATCATAAAATCAGCAATACTGGTGAAACATTCCACTTTAGGTGATCAGCGATAAGATGACTTTAAACAAGAAGAAAATTACTCAACAGATAAAAACAAGCAAAAGGGGTTCTGCGGCTGCCTGGCTAATCGTGAGTGTGTGGAAATGCCATCCTCGTCCCCACCCACGCCGTCTCCAAGCTCTTTGCCTCGAGCCTGTTAAAGTGACAGAGGCGTGTATAACCAAGTAGGTGCTGAACTTACTCATCTCCTCTTTTAGGATGTAGAACCCATCTTTAATGTAAATAGGCTACTTTATTGTTAGACTCCCTCAAAATGCTACCTCTCTGTCATTGAGTCTCTTCCAACTCAGTGACCCTAGAGGAGAGGCTGAGGATAACTGCCCCTCTGGGCTCTGAGACTATAAATCTTTCTGGGAGCCAAAGGCCTCTTCTTTCTTCCTTGAAGAGGCGGGTGGGTTCAAACTGCCCACCTTGGAGTTACCAGCCAGGTGAGTCACCCCTTAAAGTACCAGGGCTTATTGTTAGGCTTCTCAGCCATCAGACAAGAGAAATAGAGACAATTCAGAAAGACATCACCATCTCTAAGCACCTAGCGTACCATAAAGATGGCCTTCTGATTCACTGAGAAACTTGTGGGGGTATTTAATAAATGGGACTGGTTTAATTGACAGTTCATCTTGAAAGCAAATTGCGTCTCCTTCACACCCCTGTGAATCATATGAGTCAAATCCACATGGATTAAATATCATGAATGAAAAATAGGAATGTGAACATATTTAAGAATATTGTACATAGCCTCTCTACACTGTGCCATCAAATTGATGTCAACTCATAGTGACCCTTTAGAGCAGCATAGAACTGCCCCTATGGGTTTCCAACACTGTGTCTCTTTACGGGAATAAGAAACCTAGTCTTTGTCCCGAGGAGCAGCTTACTGAACTGCAGACTTAGTGGGCCAAAGCCCAGCGCTTGACCACTGTTCCATCAGGGCTCCAGTACAGAGCCTCTAGACATAAAGTGGGAGACTTCTTAGAGAAGAAGTGATTATATCAAATTTAAACATTGTTAAGGCACTTGATGATAAATCGCCAGCTAGAAAATATGAGTCCTCGATGACAATATAACAATGTATGACATATGACAATGTAGAGACCTGCTTCTGCTACATGATTCAGGCTCAAAATGACCCTAATGGCCAGTGGGCTTGAACTGCGGGCCTTGCAATCAATGGCTGATGGACTACAGCAGTCAACCTACCCACTGCCTTCAAGTCTATTCTGATTGTGTGGGACCCCAAAAAGAGTTCTGGAGGCTGTATCTCTCTACAGGAGCAGACAGCCTCAACCTGTAAAACAAAACCAATAAACAAATGCCCTCTAGTTGAAGAGTTGGAATGTAGTCTACAACTAGTGGTTTGAATCACCAGCCTTGCTGCTAACATTCTTCTCATTAATCAAAAATGCTACCTGGACTCCCGAATGTGGCAGGAGAAGGCCTGAAAGGTATAAATAGTAGTAATCATGATTGCTATGTTCAACTTCACCAAAACCCCTAGAGAAATGTCGGCCTTAACAATGTCTAAGCCTGAAGTTCATAGTTCTTAAGTAATGAAGCCATGTTTGAGCTCAAGGTCAGCAGATTAAGTCCATCTGAATAGCCAATTTCCAGACCATAGTTGGGTAAATGCCTACATGTTGCTACCACCACACAATGGAATGTTATGCAACTCATAAGGAGAATTGAGACAAATCCATAGTTAGTAGCTTGAGACAAATTCTACTTCCCTATATATGCTCTAAACAAATCAAAATAAGTTTGAGTCATACACGGTTTAGTAAAAAAGTTCAGAACGTCTTTCTCTCATCTGTAAGTATGGTTGTATGATAGGAGACCTGTTGGCATAGTGGTTAGGCACTGGACTGATGTTGAGAGACCAGAGGTTCAAAACCACCAGCTAGCTTCTCAGGAGAAGGACGGGACTGTCTACTCCCATAAACAAGGACAGTCTTAGAAACTGGATCAGTTCTGCTCTGTCCTGTAAGGTCGCTGTAGTCATCAAGTGCTTGAGAGCAGTGAGGTTTTTGTTGTTATTTTTGTTTTTTTATGGTTGTATGAGCACAGGGAAAGCATGAAGTATGTATCCAAACAGTCAAGGTTGGTCCGTTAGGCTGGGTTTCAAGAGAAACAAAACGAGAGAAACTCTACGTGTATAAGAAAAATGTTTCTATCAATACAGGAATTTATATCAAGAAAGTGGCCTCCACAGATGCAAAGCAGGCCGGCTTGCACCAACTGAGATTCCTGGATTAGGCGCTAGCTGAATGCCCTTCCTAACTCACAGCGACGAACCAGGAAGCCTGCTACAGCTAGTGGGTTTGAATTGCCAACCTTGCTGATAGAGGCAAAGCCAATGTGGTCAAAGGTCGACAGGCCACTTTGATAGAAGCAGAGCCAAGGGGGTCAAAGGCCGACAGGCCACTTTGACAGCTGCCTGCTGACAGCTCCCAGCAAATCACCTGGTAGCCTCCGTCTCAAGAAACCAGATTCAGGATCGAGGCCAGCAGGAAGAAACCATAGCACCAGCCCTTCACAAGGTCTCTTGTGGATATCAAATAGGCCCTACCCCCATGGATGTTGAGAGGCAAGGCTTCACCCATATCTCCTTGAGGATGCAGCTATGTTGACACAAAAGCAATGGTCACATTGGTTACATTTCTTGGACAAGAGAGAGAAAGATTACATACTTTATATACATATGCATCTGCAGAGTTTATTGGTTATAACATATACACACGCATACATATATCTTGTAATGAAATATTTTAAAAACAAGTATGGTAAATCATAGGGTTTCGTTAGACGTCTGCAAGTTTTAAGATATAGAAATATGTATACTTTATATATGTTAGACTCTAAACTTTAAATATGTATAGTGTTTCCCAAAGGGGATTAAGCATAAAATCCAATTGCTAGAGACCATGAGTCTACGGTTGACATGAAAACAGGCTAGATGGTTTGAAATATGTGTCACACACAGGAATCCTGCTGGTCCAGGGATCAACTAAAGAATAAAAAAAAACCCCCAAACCTAGTAAAATGATTAAAGTGATTAATTCGATAGGTAGCTATTGAGAATCTAACCCATTGATGGCTACTTGCGTTCTTGACTGGGAAGTAACCAACCTAAATGGGATTTGCGCATGAATTTGTAAATTTGAATTAAATGCCACTTAGTCGTGAAGCTCTGAATCACATTATGCTTCACTTTGCATTTAAACTTAATTAGCACAAATTGCCTTTATCCCCGCACGTGAAAGAACAGTCCCAGCATCATTTAAAATCGGCCTTGTCAACATGATGGAGAGAAAGAGATTGCCGGCCAAGGAGGAATTAGTCATACTGCTGTTATTTAAAGTCCTTTAAACGACATGCAGGCGATCTTAAATCTGTAAACATTTCCGTTTGCTTGTTTTCACATCATGTGCTGTGAAAATCTAGGGAATCCAGTTCAAGTTCGAGCACGAGAAGGCATTCTCCCTCCATTCTGCCCTCCGTAAGGCCTGTTGGACGTAGGAGTGCAGGCTGATTCAAAAGCACCTCAGGCCCCCCCGCTACCCCCACCACCCCCGGCCCCCATCCACAGGCTTGCCGTCACTAGCACGTGGGGTCCCTTCTGTTCTCGGCTCTTTCCCTCTCCACGTTTATTTTGCATTATGGAGATGACTTTCTGTGTTTATACAGATTCCTATTTATTAAATCTCAAGTGTAACCCTTTGAACATCGCATTCCAAACATTTCCACAGATGATCGGAAAGCGACTTGAACTTCCAAACATCTAAGCATGCCCCGAAAATCAAACTCTCTGCCATCCAGTCGATTGAAACTCATAGTGAACCTATAGGCTAGTGTAGAACCGCCCCGTGGGTGTCTGAGACAGGGACTCTTTGAGGGAGTGGAAACCTTCCTCTTTCTCCCTCAGAGGGGCTGGTGGTTTTGAAAGGCAGGCCTTATGGTTAGCAGAACCACTACATTACCAAGGCCCTTTCCCGTTAAAAACGGCACTGTAGGCATTTCTACAAATTATTGGAAATCGTTACTGAAAGTCACTTCTGACCTCTGTGTGTTATTCTCTATACATCTGCGATGAGTCTTGTTCCTGCTGATTTGAATCCATCCCACTGACCATCAGCGCTTCTCTTTTAAGTGCCCCAGGACCCTGAGTTCTTCCCTCTGCTCATTTGCCCCCACTGCAATGCCAGTTCATGAAGGCAGGAGTCTCATTGTGCTCACAGCTGTATCAACGGACCTTGCCCTGAGTTGTTTGGCAAAGTCTTTATATATTGGGATCCCTCCTTTTGGAATATTTGCTTCTTGGTGTTTTTTTTTTTTTCCTGCCGGTATGACATTGTTATAAAAGACAATGATCATTCCTAATTTTCTCATGGGTTATGCCCTTGGAAGATGTATATTATTAACTTACTCATGACTTAAAAAAACAAAACCCGGGGGGTGGGAAAAAACAAAACAAAACAAAAAAACAAAACCTAAACCAAGATGCTTTTATATAGCCAATCAGAAGACAGAAGAGCAATATAGAAGCCAATGGATGGTTCTTTAATCTTTTTCTGTTATGATGTGTCTCTGCTTGGGTGAGTGTTGGGCCGCTAGTTAAAAGGCTGATAGTTCAAACCCACCGGGTGGCTTCTTGGGAGCAAGATGAGGCTGTCTGCACCCACAGAGATTTGTGTTCTGGGAAATCCTGGACCCAAAGTGCTGGCACCAGGTCATTGAGCTTCAGAGTAGGTGGAGGTTAGTTTCCATTTTGTAATGGACCTTGGCCAGTGATAGTCACTGCCCTGGGCGGGGCAGCCTTGTCTGGGAGTGGTGGAGGGAGGGAAAGGAGGCATATCGACTGGCCAAGGTTGTGAGGGGCCTGGTTCCCAAGCACAGTTCTCCCCAGGCGTCTTCACCACTCTCTGACAGGGGGGCTCCCACACCTCTTTTCTTCACAACCCCTCGCCTTTGATGCCCGCCCCTTCAAAAGTCAGGGGCTTCTGTAAAAATTGGGTGTTTGGAAGGCACTGAAGAATGTGCGGGGTGGGGGGGGTGGGGAGGGAGCTAGCTTGTTGCCACCTGTTTCTGTGCTTTCTGAGCACGTGTCAGCTGCTGTTATAAATAAACCTGCCATTTCACGTGTTAATACTGACAGAGCAGGTGAGCCTGCCTGCCACCGCAGCTCACTCAGGATGGACCACCGAGAGCACACACAGGTGCCTGTCTCCGGGAGTAATGGTCCTGCTGGCATGGGGAGGGACATGGACCCTGGGGTGGGGCGGGGCCCAGGGAGTTCCTGGGTGTGGGCCATTCTGCTTTCCCACCCTGCTCCCCAGTCCACCCTGCAACGGGGAAACTGTGATCTATCTTTACCAAAAGGGATTAAAGGCCTCTCTATTTGTGGAATGGAAAGACCACTTGATGTGGCAGCCCGGCAGACAAAAGGCATTATAATTAGATAGCTTAGCATCTGAGCTGGATGAAAAAATGCTCTCTGTGGGGAGCCCTGGGATGTGGTCTGGGTTGACTTGGCTGGGCGTTTGGTCCTTCATAGGCTGATTAAAGACCATGTTCGTAAGACTTCATTTAGAGGCGAGGATGAAAGACGAGAGAGACAGGGAGTAGTGACCACAATGTGGTTCTCTGTCAGCGATGCCTGTGGGGCACCAGGAGCCTTTGAGTCTATTCCAGCTCATGGCCAGCCCTGGCATGTCACAGTTGGGTTTTCAGTGGCGACCACCGTCTTTAGACGTGGGCTCAGACATCCTCCCTGGGACACTCACGTGATCAATAAGGAATCAATAAGGAAAGGACAAAACAAAACAACCCAAACACCCACAGTTTCAGCTTTGCATCTCCTCTTCTAAAATGGCCATTATGACTTCAAAATCCAGTGGCCCATGTAGACCTCTGGTTTGTGGTTATGTCGGGGACAGTAGATTAGAGACTTGGCTCTTGCAGCCGGTTGACTAGAAATAGGATGAAATGCTCATGCAGTATCACTGTGGGTGCTGCATGGCATTGGTTTGTTATCCGCCTCCGTCCAGATCACTTGACCCCAGTGGCCGGTCAGACAAGGTGGTCAGTCACTGCTGGTTGACAACTTCCCATGAAGATCACCTGGGGTGCGGTCTCTTTGACCTTTGGTTGAGGAATCTGTGGCTTCTGATGGGTTCATTGAAGCCCAGCAAAACTCCTTTAGAATGATATGCCAGGGTCAAGATGACACAGCCCCTGGATTCTGTGTTGTTATTTGTGATAGATAAGAGTGGGGAACATGGGGCCCTACTTAAAGGCTGAACTGTACTTCACATAGGCAGAAGGTAGGGGGAGAAGAGAGAGCAGGGGGGAACCGATGGCAATGATCGACAGAGAACACCACCCCACACTTCAGCCCCAGGGGATGGACAACAGACACGGGGATGAAGGAAGACAGCAGATGGTACAAGATGTGAAAATAATAATAATTTAAAATTTAACAAGGGATCACAGGAGTGGGAGGGTGGGCGAGGGAAGGAAATAAAGAGGAGTGGATACCAAGGGCTCAAGCAGAAAGAACATGTTTGGGAAATGATGACAACACATGTACAAATGTGCTTGATATGATTGCTATGTGGGTTGTTATAAGAGCTGCAAGAGTCTCCAATAAAAAGATTAATTTAAAAAAAGAAGTTATTTTGAGTCTGGTTTTTAGACTCTTGAAAAGACGGGGCTTTCTATTCCTGTAAAGAGTTAGGGTCTTGGAAACCCACAGGGGAAGCCCTGCCCTGCCCTATGGGATTGCGATTTTTCGGCAGTGATTCCATGCCAGTGAGTTTGGGATTTTTTCGAGTTTTGTACACTTGACTCTTGGCATTGTGGGTCAAGTGTTGGGCTACTAACCAAGAGGTCAGCGGTTCAAACCCATTCGATGAGACAGTCTGCTTCCAAACCCATTCACAGCCTGGCAAACCCCAGTGGGGTGTTTCTGGCATTTTGGCCTCCATGCTGGCAAAAGTGATCCTAGCCCCCTGAGGGTCCCTGGCAGGGTATGTGACAAATAAATGCATGCCTCTTGGGTCTTCACCGTCGGAGAGAGTCTACAGGTCAGGGTGGGCCTGCCCCTGGGAGTTTCAGAGGCTCGTTGTTACTTTATAGGATTAGGAAATTAGAAAGCCCCAATCTTTCGACTGGCAACAGGCTGGCGGTTTCGAACTGTGCATCTCTCAGATCGCAGGTCGACATATAACCACCACACCACCGGGGTTCCCACACGTCTCGAGCAGCTCCACGGCAGTGCATTTGTTTTTCGTGGTCTTGGATTTTCAGTGCGTTGTGTCAGTCGGTTGTTGTTTTTTGGAGTTGTTTAAAACCATTGTGTTTTTCAGGGGGATAAAAAATGAGGACCTGGTACTCAGGGCTCAAGTAGAAAGCAAATGTTTTGAGAATGATGATGGCAAGAAATGTACAAATGTGCTTGGCCCAATGGATGGATGGACGGATTGTGATAACAGCTGTAGGAGCCCCTAATAAAATGATTTTTTTAAAACAAAAGAATTAGCACACATAAATAAATAAAAGCTGTAAAACAAGCAAACAAACAAAACACCATTGTGTTTTGCAAGAAAAGAGCTCAAAGGAGGATGCCAACTTTTTCCAAGATTCACTCCCTCAACAGCCGACGCTGGCCATACCCTTTTCTGAGAGGAGGCAGGTTGGAAGCATTCTTGGTTTGTTTCTCCCATGAGGGTCAGAGGTGAACTTGGGCTAAAACTTACCCCTGACTCCTGGCAGCCTGAGTGCGTCAGCGCAGCCCTGGGCAGATGTTTGTCAATGTCCGATTTTTCAGAAGGAGGCACCTCTGGAGGTACTTTGGGTGAAACTTGAACTTCCAACTTTTCAGTTGGTGGCCAAGTACGTTATCCACTTCCACCACCCAGGGCCTCCTAGGGTAAAATGACCACATTTTAAGTGGGACACCATTGACCAGGGGCAGGGGTGGGGGTGGGGGCTCTAGATTAAAAGTTTGCTCTCCTTGCAGCAACAAAAACTTTCACAGAACGCAAAAATAGTATTGTAATATATTTATTTTTAATTTTAAAATGCTGTGGGACATTGTTAAATTGTTCAAAAGTGGGACGTCTGGTCACCTTATCCTAGGGTTAAGTTCTGAGAAGAATATTCAGAGAAGAATCCTGTGGGGGGAACCTTGGAGTCTTACTGCCTCAGAGCACCGGGGTATGTCTGCCTTCTTCTTCTGCCAAATGCAGCAACAGCAATGCCAGGATTTCTTAATTTATGGTTTGCTTATTCTGTGCTGAGCCTGGCACTAAGTGCCTTACACACGTTAACTCAGTGTTCAGAACAGTTCTGTTAGGCAAAGCCTGGCATTATTAGTCTATTTGTTACGGATGAGGGCATTGAAGAGGCTGAAGGGGGTCTGTGAACGAGCCAGTTGTCCATATGGTGGTGGACATCCACCTTGATTTGAGAGTCCCTGAACCCCGAAGGCAATACAGACCAGCAATGTTGAGCCTTTACTGTGTCCTTGTTTTTGTGGGATCTGAATTTTCAGATTTCATTGGAAGCTATTAGTTAGCCCCTGGTGTCCCTGGACAAAGAGCTGATCCCAGACGTCTTAAAGTAATTTTATATCCTCCCAGAGTCTATAGCAGGCCACGCACGGAGCATTGCTGCTGTTAGGAGAAATGATTTCCTGCCTCTCCCCAAACTCTCTAAACCCTGCCCTTGAGCGGTTTCTGACCCTTAGGGACCCTATAGGATTGCCTTTGGAACTGCTCCTGTGGATTTTCAAGGCTGTGCCTCTTTACCAGAGCAGAAAGCCCCTTTTCCCTTTCTTTTTATTATTATTACTTTTATGTATTTAATTTATTTGAAAAGCTCCCTTTTGCTCCAGTGTGACTCAAAATAGAAGATAGTTTTGTTGGAGGCTCTTAAAGTCGTTATAACAATCCATACACATGAGTCCGATCCAGAGTGGATTTGGACTGCTGACCTTGCAGTGAGCAGCCTGACATGTGTCCCAGGATGCCACCAGGGCCCCTTTGCCCCTTTTTGACAGAAGTCCCTTTTTATCCTTAACAGGAAAGGTGTTCAAAGGAAAGCAAAACAGTAAAGCAAAGCACACCCCAACACCTTGGCAAAGTCAGGCTGACGGTGCTGATGAGTCCCGAGCTCAGGGGACCACGTTCACTTTCCTTTTATAAATTGGGGGCTCTTCCCGCTCCATTGTGTCAAACACATCTGTACATATGTTGTCATCATCATCTTTTCCCAAACATTTTCTTTCTACTTTGAGCCCTTGGCATCAGCTCCTCATTTTTTCCTCTCCCTCCCTCTGCCACTCTCCCTTCCCCATGTCACCTTGATAATTTATGAGTTATTCTTTTTTCATGTCTTACACTGACTGCTGTCTCATTTCACCCCTTTGGGAGGGGGGCATACTTCATGGGTCATCTGCTGCTGAAACGCATGCTGGGCAGTGGAATAGTCCACGCTGGACAGTTGGGCAGTTGGTAGTGTCTGTGAGCTCTGGGTCTGCAGGCAGAAAGAATGGAGACAGTGGCCGGTGTGTTGGCAAGTGGTCACTCTGACTCTGGTCTGTGTGGGTGTCTGGAGCAGCTATGGTTTAGATCAGGAAAGGTGCTTTGGTAGAAATGGCATCTTGGTTGGAAGGGGGAATGACCTCACGGTTCCTGAGCTCTCAGTGGGCTGCCTGTAACCACAGCCCCGGGCAGTGAGAGCTGGACACTGACAACTCCTGCCCCACTCTCAAGATGAACTCAGTTCTGCTCTCCAAGACTGTCTTGGCTTCTGGGTCCTGGTCACCACATGTCTGTGGTGGACTGGTAATGTTCAGAGGTGAGTTCTCCAGGGTTCTTCTCACCCAAAGGGAAGAAGATTCCCATTGAAAGGAGGATGAACCAGGATTCCCTTTGGGAAGCCAGAAGCTCAGAGGAAGCCAATTGTGTGCTATGCTTCCTGGATCCTTATTTCGTGTGTCGAATTGCCAGGGAATCCCAGCCTATTTTCCTGAGCTAAATGCATGCCCCCATGATGGGCAGGAAGCTCTGAGTACTGCCTGGGATGCAAGCTAGGCCTGCGTATTCCTAAATCCTGAAGACAGCGGCTCCCACGAGTCGCAAGCAATGACCCGATTCGCCTTTGTCAGTGTGTTCTCCTTCATTCGCTGTGCGGTGACAGCAGTAGAGAGGAGGGCCTGAGCGTGTGGCCTGGGGACTGACCTAGGCGAATCCCAAAGACCATGTCTGCCTGGTCTACCTGACTTCTCTGGAAAAATTGTTGTGCTTCCCTGTGCCTTGTTACGTGTGAAGGCCTCAACATGTTCCTATGTAAAGAGACTTAACATGGCGCCTGGCGCCAAGGAGCAGGGCTTCCAAGGGGTCATGGAAGCATTCAATTAGGTTTCAATGGCCTTTCCCCACCCCCTTGTCATAAGCACTACACGGGTTAGCTAAGATTCTTCTTCCTTTACATTCTCCCCATCTCGCCATCCTTCAGACAAGACAACTGGACACTTTTCATGAAGAAGTATGGGGTTTGAACTTGCTTTTCCACTGCCATCGAATCAAGGCTGACTCATAGGGACTCTATGGACTGAGGGAAATCACCCCTGTGGGTTTCCAAGGCTGTAAATCTTTACGTGACCAGAACGTTTTCCCTTTTTTGCCCATGGAGACCCAATTGGTGGGTTAGAACTGCTGACCTTGTGGCTAGCAGTCCAAATATGACCTGCGACACCTCCCAAACCAACCAAACTCACTGCCACCGAATGGCTTCTAGCGCAGAGAGAACCTGTAGGGCAGGGAAGAATTGCCCCCGGGGGTTCTGAGTAAATCTTTTTTTCTTTGGGCATCACTGCCCTCGTGGGAGTAGGAAGCCCAGCCTTGCTCCTGGAGAGCTGCTGCTGGATTTGAACCGCCAACCCTGTGGGCCGCAGTCCCACACACAACCACTATGCCACCAGAGCTCAACCCCTGAGACTAAATCTTTATGGGAGTCGAAAGCCTCATCTTCCTTCCGGGGAGTGACTGGTAGAGTCTGACTGCAGCCTGGTATAGAACCACTGCCATCAGGGCTCCAGACTTTTCCGAGAGGAGCCATTGAAATGTTCTTTCTTTCTGTTGTACAGTCACATACACATTCATACATAGACACATAGTTCTATACACAGACACACAGTGGCCTACAGCACATGCAGATACACACGCACGTGGACACACACATGCACACATACACATATTTTTCCAGCCTGGAGGGGGCAAGGCAGGCCCTAGGATCCAGCTTCCCACCCTACGTGGAAACTTTCTGGGTGATTCAGAAAGTCCTGCTCCAGGTTCTGCCAGTTGCCCTGGCCTGTCCCTGAGCCCCCCTGGACCATATCTTCTGGAGTCCAGATCCACTCGGCTTCCCTTCCTGTTTTCTATCACTAGAAGACTTTCTCTGCAAGTGAATCCTGTGACTCACCCCAAGGCGAGAGTGCTTCTCCCCACTCCCAAACTGAAGTCATGCTCTTCCAGGATCTTCTGAGCATTGGCTTGGAGGGGTCATTACTTAGCCCGTGACAAAGCAAGCCTGGTTCAAAAGCCTTTAGGAAAAACGGGCTGCTCCATCCACCACATCTCTTCAGTATCTGCTCAAGCTTGGGACTGTACCACGTGCAGAGCCATCTGTAGTTAATGGATGCTTTGCCTTGGTTCAGAGACCTGGCTGGGAGTCTGTTGATGCAGTCACTGTTGTTATCACAGAAATATGCCCAGTGGTGTCTACCCATTCTACTCCTAGAATTCTTTAGCTGTTGGGAATCCCAATATTACTGTTCATTTAACCAGAGAGCTTCATTTGTGTTGGGACTATGTTCAAAGGTTTTGATCGGAAATGCTTCCCATTTTCTCCGAGTCACATACATTTGGCTTTTATCAACACTGGCTCTGGACAGTTAAGTGACAGAGCCCTGCTTGAAAAGCTATTGATGTCTTATCCAGAGAACTCCAAGGATTCTCAGGGAATCCATACCCTCTGATATCCACACTCCAGGGGCGCACAGATGCCAGGCTGAGGATCCTGTCATATAAAAACAAAGCAAAATAGAAGCCTAAAGTTACCCACAATTATACGCTCATTTGGGTCTTGAGACTTTGTTTTTCTGTTTTATCTTTGGAGGAGACTTTCAGAAAACATAGCTCTTTTTGTGACTTATGTACTGAGTGTGTTAAGCTGGGTTATCTAGAGATATAAAGCCAGTGGCACTCATATCACTACAAGAAGGACCTTTGTTTCAAGAAGTTAGCGTGAATGAAAACCCAGGATGGATGAACCTAAAGGGTCATCAAGTAGAATAAGGGTTTCCAAGGTGGGGGTGGGTACAGTGGTGATGATGGTGGGGGGTGGGTGGAGGTAAAAGGGAGACAATGTCAAGGAGGCCAGGAAGGAAAGGTATGTTTGGTAGCCAATTGTGGTAACCCTTGTACAATACTGCTTGATGTGATGGAACCACGGAATGATACAATATGTGATGTATTGGCATATATATATATATATATATATACACATACACTCAATTAAAAATACTAAAATAAAAATAAGTTAACTGCGTATCATGAAAACAGCCCAGCCCAGTTCAACTTAAGTCCATGGGTCAGTTGCTAGCTAGAGAGGCCTCTTCAGACACATGGAGTTGAGGCAGAAAGCGCAGAAAGGTAAAGCCGGATGCAGAAGAGTCAAGGGCAGGTGGGTGCAGAGTGGAGAGGACCCAGGTTGGTGGAAGCATATGACAAGGTGCTGGGAGCCTCCAGACTGGAGATGCCTCTCTCTAGAAGAATGGTGATCCCCACTGTCTTAGCTTTGGTGGGTCATTAAATGAGACCACACCGCCGCAGAGCCTGTCTGCTGGGAGACCTTCATAAAATCTTTATTTCCATCCCATGCTCCTCCCCCTTCCCATAGATCCATGTGTATATATGTCTAATCCAAGAAGGTGGGGGGGTTAATGCTCACCGTTTCTTTTCCGACTGGCCTCTGTCTGGAGAGACTTAGTTGCATTCGCTGGCTATTTCATAAGAACAAAGGGAATGGAACGATCTGAACAAGAGAGTTCATGATTTCCTTATTTTAAAAAGTAGTTGTTCTCCACTGGTCTATATGAAAGGGTATATTTTCTAGATGTGCAGTGAAGAACCCTAGAAGCTATCTTCTCTCAAATGGTGATGAACATGCTTGCACACGTAATCCAGGCTGCCATCAGGGATGTATATGTCGGTGTAGGTATATGGGTAGGCAGAGCCTTGGTGGCTAACTGCACCATTGGACTGTTAACTGCAAGGTCAGCAGTTTGAAACCAGCAGCCCCTCTGCAGGAGAAACATGGGGTTTTCCGCGCCCATGAAGAGTTAGTTTGGGAAACTTCCAGGGGCAGCTCTACCCTTTTCTATCGGGTCGATGGATGCTTTGTTGTGAGTTTGTGTTGTTTTGCTTTGGTCTCCCCAAGGCTACGGAGGGCATTGTCTGTTTCATATGGGACCTACAGAAAGGCAGACTCCAAGAGAGGCGGCTTCAGGGGAGGGGCGTGTGTGAGGAGACGGGAAGAAGAGACAGAGAAGCAAGTGGGGGGTCGGAGGAAGAACAGGGTGAATGTGGGTGGCTGGTTGAGAAATGTCTACAAGGCGGACATTTGCTCCAAAGCCCTGGGTGCAATCCGAGGTGGGGCGGCCCAAAACCAGAGTCGCGTTTCCTGCGACAGATTTTACTCACTCTTCAGTCTCTTCCTTATTTCAGCAACGTTTGAGAGAGGGGCCGCCTCTCAGGCGGGGGGGAAGGAAAAAAACATTCTGTGTTTAGGCGGATCAATATGGTCTCCTTCCTTAATAGCCCACAGTGCCTCCAGTGCAGATGGTTATTTCAACTTTGGCAGTTTTTCTTGTTTAATTAGACAAATAGCGATGTTAAAAATAATTGGGGGAATTTTGAAACAGTTTTGAGGGAAGCAAATAAAACTCGACCTATGGGGCATTACGTACCCAAGTCTATGGGTCGTCAGGAAGGATCAATGCAGGAGATGGCCGTCGCATCTCGGGGGGTGGCTGATTATGCTGGGTGCCGGCTTTTACACAGACCTTTATTTAAACCTCATGAGAGAGCCAGAGGGGCTGGGGTCGAGCCGCCACGTGGTCTGGCCTGAGAAGCACGTTTCCACCACGCAGGCATGAGTCACCCTTCTGGCTGTGTGCCGAGACCCGAGGGGGAGGCGATCAGACAGCCCAGGAGCTGTCGGACCCAAGGTTTGAAAAGGGAAAGCGGCAATTTCCCCCCTCAGCCGCCCCGGCATGTGATCCACACTTGTGTGCTGTTTTCTATTCATATGCCGGCGTGGACTGCCCAAGCTGCTTGCTGGGACTCAGCAAGATGAAACGTATTTATTAAGCCGGTGGAGAAAATGGGGCCCCGCTTCCCTCCTGTCTGCCGCTGACCTTGAATTTCAGTCTTGACTTTGAGAAAGGCATTTGGTGGTCTGCCTGGTGTTCGCTTAGAACCCGGCGTGCAAAAACCTTGCTCTGCGGAAGGCATTGGCGTGGAGAAGGCTGTGTAGGAACAGCAGGGAATGGTTGGGGTGCTAGTATCTTCTACCTTCTGGACAAGTGGGCTTGAGCGTGGACACACGCGGTTTTCCTGCTCTGTACGGTGCTTTGGTGGCGGTGTGGTTTTGAACTGGGCTGCCAACCACAAGGTCAGCAGTTCGAAACCACCGGCCCCTCTGTGGTAGAAAGATAAGGCTCTCTACTCCCTTCAAAGTGACAGACTGGGAATCTCACAGGGGCAGTTCCACCCTGCCCTATAAGGTCACAGTTGGCGTTGACATCCTCTCGATGGCAGTGAGTTCGGTTTGGTTGGAGGGACCCAAGTCGTGGTCGGGCATGGCTGGGCCAGTCTCTGTAGGTCTGGGATTCATTCCATCAGACTGTCTGCATTCCTTCCCTTGTGGGTTACATTGGGTATTCTTCTTTCCTTCTGAAACAAACATGAAAGCAAGAGAAAGGAAGCCAATTGCCAAGTCATCTCGCCGTGTGCCAGCCTTGAGCTGTGCTCGCTCGGCTTTTCGGTGGCTGGTGGTTTGGAAGTAGATTACCAGCCCTTTCTTTCCAGGTACCTCTGGGAGGATTCAACCTACCAACCTTCCAGCGGGCAGCTGGGTACCAGGGACTGGATTCCCCTTGCCCGTATGAATTAGAATATGTTCAAATACAAGAAGAATGCTTACAGTGTCTTTTACAAGATAGACCGTCAGGGCTTTTGTTACTTCATTAAAAAAAAAACAAAGCCTCTTGGTGGAGTGGCTCTGTTGGGACCCTGGCGTCTCCCGCGTCTTTTCATGCCACAGTCACGGGGAGGCCTGGTGTTCTGCAACATCTGTCTGCACTCGTTTTTTTGGCATCGATTCAAGTCTCCATTTTTTTCTTCCTCTGCCATCTCTCCTTTGGACACACACACACACACACACACACACACACTCCTTGGAATCACGTTAAATGTAACTTCTTCTGTGAAACCTGTACCTGCCGGAGAGAACCATCCAATTCTTTGGCATTCCTTTTCCTTGAGCTGAGTGCTCTTATATACAGGCAATGATCCTGGCAGAGGTCTCTGGGAGACACGAATGGTTCAGCATTCAGCTACTAATGTAAAGGTAGGCGGTGACAACCCATCCAGTGTGCCTGTGGTAGAAAGACCTGGTGCTCGGTTTGCAGAAAGAGTAAAACTGCGGAAGCCCCGAGGCGCTTGGCTCTACTCTGGCACACACGGGCATGCTGGGAGTTGGCATCCACTCGATGGCAGTGGGCTCGATCTGGGGTGGGGTTGGTGTGGGTGCTGTGCTTCTCCTGGGACTGGAGGAGGGTTGGAAGCGCACCTGTTCAATGCGTACACAGAGATCCCCAGGCGCATTTGGCTTCTGCTTGTTTCTCCTCTTTATTGGACACGTGGCTTCCTCCAGAGGAGGGGTCGTGCCTGCCGGTGACTTACTTCCAGTCCTTGGATGGCACAGGCAGGTTGCACGCCACATCTTCTGGTTGAACTAGGGTTGGTGTCACCTTGTCCCGCCCACTGTGGGGCCCCTGGCCCCATTTGATGTCTCTGCTTTCCCACTGGCTATGTTAAAGGTTCTCCTCCATGCAGTGGCTGATGGAGGGGTGACTGGTGCTTGGATCCGTGTGTGTGTGTGTGTGTGTGTGTGTGTGACAAGTTAGTGCATCGGATAGAGTGTAGGTAGTACTAAGTTACTCCACAGGTAACACCAACCCCAGAGATTGTACTTCCTATTCAGCTGCTCCCCGTGGTATGCTGGTCCAGCCACTTCTCCCAAGGACCCTGGGGTTATTTTGATGTCACCTCCTCCTCCGTGTCAGTGGGCACAGCCTGCAACAATCTGTCCCCCCAGTGAAGTCACTGGCAGAAGGGAGGTGTTTCATAAAGAATCGTGCAGCAGATGGGGCCCCTGGAGTGCAGATCCTCTGCGAGAGGCTCTGCAGGGATGGCAGAGGAGATCGTTGCCCTGTGCTCTCTTCCCCTTCGACACCGTCTCCAGCACACTGCGGATCTTTTAGGCAAAATCAGTATGACCTCAATCTCTTAGGTGTAGCGTTTACAAAAGTCAGACAGTACGCACTGGGCCGCTAATAATAGCAAGACCAGCAGTTTGAAACCCCCAGCTGCTTCAAAGGGGAAAGGTTGAGCCTTGCTCTTGCGGTAAAGAGTGGCAGTCCTGGAAACCCACAGGGCAGGGCTGCCTGGGCCTCCGGTTGCTATGAGTCAGCATCGACTGAATGGCTGTGAGCTTGTTTTTTATGTGTGGTTTTAAGTAACATTTTAAGTTGCCTTCAGTCAACTCACTTTAAGCCAGAATCAGCTGAAAGCGCCTGTCATGTGGACCCCTGGAGAGCGCTGTGTACACAAAGTATCCGGAGCGGTGGCCGGACTCACCCTGGGGAGGGACAAGGATGCTTGGAGAAGGATGCAGTGATGTCTGGGTTTCAAATGCCGAAGGGAAGGTGGCGAGGTTGTGCCTGGATACAGCGTCAGGGAAGGTGCCGGTGATGGGTCAAGTAGCAGATCCGGGACAACGCAAGAGACCCTGCATGTGATGGCTGGACTGACACAACCGACACACCTCTGACCTCCACCGGTTGTGACCATGGCACCGGACCTTCCTGCTATGCCCCAGGTCTCCCAGGCAGAGCCAACTCGGTGGCTGTGAACAAGGGCATGCGTGTTTCTGGAAGGGAAACACTGTTTACCGTCTATAGTGATTGTTTATTGTGTTGGGTGTGATGGTTCAGAAGAGAAATTTCAGCCTCTGCCCTTGCTGGGTGTTCAGGCTACTCACAGAGGCTGGGCTTCATCAGGTGCGAGCCCCTGCTCTGTGCAGCTCTCTGCCTGGCTAATACCACCATCTTCTTCAAGCCTTGGCTTCTGATCACACGCATGCTGCAACCTGATGGCCCACTCCCACTCTGCCTTTTCTCCTGCCCCTCTCCTGCACTGGAGGTAGCTACCAGTGTATGATGGGAGAGCAAGAAATACTTGCTGGATGAGTGAGTTTATGTTTTAAATTCACGTAAGTCACACCATCCGACAAGACGACACGAGACCATGTTGAAGGCACATAAAACCAAACCAGATTCACTGCTGTTGAGTCCATTTCGGCCCAGAGTGTCCCAAGAAAACATAGTAGGACTGTGCCTGTGGGTTTCTGAGACCTTAACTTTTCACTGTGTGGCAGTCATGTAATTGTGTCCATTTCAGGATTGGGAGTACAGGGGTGGAGTCTAGCCTGTCAATCTGGAGATAGCCAATGAGACTGCTGTGTGGGCATGACTTTCTCCTGAGAATTCTGGAAAATCTCACAGGTTTTTCCCCCCTTGGAGACACTCTACTAATAAGACAAGATGGCAGCATGCTGATAGATCCTGAGTCTTGGAAACTGGAGGAGCCAAACAAGAAGACACATGGGCTTATCCTGAAGGAACCAGACCTCTGAAGTCAGAAAAGCCACATAGAGACCCCTCAGCCAGTGCTGAGACACTGGAGAAGCCACTGAGAGACTCCCGCCAGCGCTGAGATGCTTCTACCACCATGGATACACGAGACTGCACCCACTGGCCGGTGATTATCCTGGCATCATTGCATGTGTCTTGTGAATCTGAAGACTTTCTTGGCCATATGGGCTAATATCAGACTTAGGGACTTGGACTGGATTGGGTTAGGAGGCTTTCTCAATGTTCTATTCCTCTTGTATATAAACCTCTCCCTTATATGCATATGCCTGTCTATGAATTTGTTTCTCTGGTCTACCCGGACTGACACACATGGGATTATAAACTCTCTTCTTTCTCCTGAGGAGTGGCTGGTGGTTTCAAACTTCTGACCTGGTGGTTAGCAGCCCCCTCATAACTGTTATTCCACCAAAGCTCCTGGAAGGAGCACACACATAGGGAAGCATGCTGGGTGGAGACTGCTGCAGGCCAGTGATCGGGCTCGAGCATCTGTGAGCAGCAGCTCGATGGCAGCAAAAATACTCTGAGGCCCATTTGGTCTTTGGAATGAACCACTGCCTCCCCTTGACCACTCACTTCCAGGGCTGCCAGGTGTGCAGCGTATCTCCAGTGTCTCCCAGGGCCTCAAGGGGAACCTCCCTTTGGCACATCAGTCTCTGACTTCTTCATGGCCGAAACTGGGTTTATGGCTCCAGTGGTCACTCTTGGACAAGGAACAGGGATCCTTGGGTATGAACACGGACCACTGTGCACACAGACCCAGGCTGCCTGGTTCTCCCTGGCAGATGGTAGTGGTGGGGATTAGTTCACGGAGTCAAGGTGTCGTTCACTCTGGGGCACATTTCTTGAGCCTCGCCCTCTGGGCCCTGTCCCCACGGCCTAAAACCTCCCACAGGCTTCCCGGTGCATGGAGAGTAAAGACATGCTGCTTCGAATTTATGTATTTATCTGGTTGCCATCCGCTTGACTAGCATGCTCAATGCCACAGCAACTTTGTCAGTATTCCCAGCCCTGGAGCAGTGCCTGACTCACATCAGACGTTTTGGAGATTTTTATATTCAGTCAGTAAAAGATAGACCATTGCTCAATTCTCAAAGGGGTAGTCCTCTCAATATAGAAACACCACGTCCTCTGGTTTTCTATCACTGTCCCATTGTGGTTAGCCAGGAACTCGGATCCAGCCTGTGGAGCCGATGTACAACAGAATGGAACCTCGCCTGGTCTCGGGCCATCTTGTGAGCCCACTGTTGCAGCTATTGGGTCTAGCCATTTCATTTACTAAAGACAGTGCCCTTCTCCAACGGTGGCAGGCTATACACTTCTAACAGGCCTGCTGTGGTAGTTACTTAATTTCATGCCAACTTGAAGATACGGAACAGTGTAGGGGTGGAGTCTGGTCTGACCATCAGGTCACAGCCTGATGGGGATGCCTTGTGCATGTGGCCTGATCCTAAGGAGGGTCCTGGGGATCTATCCATCCTACCCCTCTCTGTCTTCCCCTTCTCACTGGCTGACCCTGATTGTGGCCAGAGCCCAGTGATACGTCCGCCACCATCGGATCCACAGGGCCTTTCACCCCGGACCAGCCTGTGATCTTCCTGCATTCTGCACCATTGCATGTGTCTGCATGAGTCTGAAGAGGGACTTTATGGACTAGTAGCAGACATCAGTTGGGCTGGGCTGGGATGTTTTCCTGATCTAGAATTATTCCTTTCTTACACGTATATGAGTGTCACTGGATTTGTTTCCCTAACACCACACCTGCCTAACACACCCGCCATCTTAGTTTTGCCCCTGCCACCACCAAAAAAGGGATTTTTACAAGGGTCTGTTGTGAGGAAGATCTCGGGCATCCATGTGCCCTGCTCCTGACAGCCAGCCTGGTCTGGAGCCGTAGCTGCCCAGGGAGAGAGGGAGGGAGTCTGAAGTCTCTGCCTTAGGGCCCAGGAGGCTTTGCTCACTCTGGGGTGGTCTTCCTACACATGGACCCCTGATAACCTGCATTGCTGTGCCCAAGCCCTCATGGGCTACCCAGGCTCTGCCTTGTGAGGGGACCGTTGAGTGGTCTGGGAGCTCCCAGGCCACAAGGCAGTAGGGCGGGTAGGACTGAGAAGGACGCCTCGGGAACCAGGCTGGGCTCTTCTCATTCACACCTCAGCCTCAGTCATGAGAACCGGCCTCCAGCTATTGCAGTCTAGAGACTTCTATATCCTGGGCATCCGAACAAGGGGCCACTTTGTTCCAATGCCCTTTCTTCCCAGTGCGTTTTTCAGGGAATGCCCGGGCAACTTGAAAACCCAGCCATTAAAAACCTTATGATGCGCTGTGCGGCGCTGACACAGGTGGGCCGAGCTGGAGTCAAAGCTGATTGGATGAAGACTGGTTGACGCCCCCATTTTCCAGGGGAGGGCAGTTCACGTGGGTCCTCCTGTGGGTGGAGAGAACTTGGCCCTAGAAGAGAGAGGCCAAGAAGCCGGGCAAGCCTGGGGCCCCTACTGGCCACAGCACTTATGTAGATGCAGCCGCTTATTTCGTGGCTCCAGGATCATCTGCTGAGAGCCCTACGTTTTCTAAGCCACTTGTTTTTGAAGTTATGTGGTTCACAGGACAGCCAGGATGATGGCTTCCATGATGTCACGAGTCAAAGAGCCTGGTGGCCTAGGGGTGGCGCGTTGGATGGTTACCCCCCAAGTGGCCACGCTCTGAATCCTTGGAGCCTGTTCCATGCTGGGTTAGTTGACAGGGGAACTAAGGTCGCAGATGGAACCAAGGTTGATAACTAGGTGACCTTGAGCTGGAGAGTTCTCCCTGGATTTCCTGGGTGGGCTTGGTTCACTCCCAGGGTTCTTAGCTGTGGAAGAGGGAGGCAGAAGAAGAGAGTCAAGGAGGCAGCAACGGGACAGGGACTAGGCCCCACTGTCTAGGCTTCCAGGAAGGAGGAGGGAGCCACGAGCCAAGGGATGCTGGTGGCTTCTGGAAGCTAGAAAAGGCAGCACAGTGGAGGCCTTCCAGAGCCTGCCAACACTTTGCATGGCGCCCGGTCAGATCCATTTTGGACTTCTGATCTGTAGAGCTGCACGCTCATAAAGCAGCTAAATGTGTAACTGTTACAGCAGCAGTGGGACACTAATCAGTTCACATGTAGGCATTTTTTACCTCTTAATTTTTGGGGAGGTGGGGGTGGTGATGGGCTATTTTCACGGACTCTTTTGTGGCCTAAATACTAAAGGATAGTTTGGTAGGAGTCAGAGTCAACTCGCCGGCAGTGGATTTTTTTTTTTTGCTGCTGCTGTTCGTTTGAATATCTACAGTGTTTTTTTTCCCCCTGTGGGAAAGCTTGAACTTTAAGAACTTTGATTTCAGTTCTCTTCAGGAGGTTATGCATCGGGCAGCTAAACACCATGTCAGCAGCTTGAAACCACCAGATACCCTGAGGGAGAGAGATGGCACTTTTTACCCCCGTCAAGAGTTACAGCTTTGGAAACTCACAGGGAGCCTCTCTAACCTGCCCTGTGAGGTTGTCCTGGGTCCACATCAACTCGCTGGTGGCGAGTGTGGCTTGGGCTTGGAGTGGTTGTCACAAGAATGATGTCAGCGCCACCCCTTTTAGGAGACAATTGCTCTCCTTCTGTGACGTTCTAGTGCGGTGTAGATCTTCTTGTACCATAGAGGCTGCGAAGTGGGCTTGACAGGTCAGTGGATGACTAGGGAAGTGGACTTTTGGTTGGGGGCTTTGCCTCAGCTGAGTGGAAGGGAGAGGGCGAGGGTGCTGTCTGTGGAACATTCTGGCTATCACAGCTGGTGGAGAAGGGTGAAGGGGAAGAGGATTCTTGATCTCTCGTGTTTGAGGCTGGGAATGCTATCCGGTATCCTCTAGTGCCCCATGACCAGGCCCCAGTGCCATCAGCAGTGAGGTTGAGAAACCTGGGCTGGCAGTGAGGTTGAAAAACCTGAGGGGTTTCTGATGAAGAAGGACTACTGGCAGACCTGCAGGCACACAGACAGATAGGCGGAGCAGTGGGTCCCCCAGCATGTGCTTAGGACCAGGGAACTTGCTAGAAAACAAATCCTGGCATCTCATCCCAGATCAAATGGATGGAAAACTTGAATTGAGAAATGGAGGCCCAGCAAGCTGTGCTCTCAGAAGCTCCCGAAGCGGTGCTCCCTAAAGTCTGGGAACTGCTGATGAGGGAGCTCTGCCCCAAGTCTGCCCAGGTTCATTCCTTGCTAACTGATCTGCTGGCCGTGTGTGTGACCCTGATAGGTCACTTCCCCTCTCGGGGCCAGCTTCCTCCCCTGAAAAAGGAGCCCAGCCTTCGACCAGTACTGGAAAGCCCTGGGCAAACCAGACCCCACAAAGGTGTTTGCCGCTGTGGGCAGTGCAGTTGCTGGCTCTCCCAGTGCAGTACCCGGCCTTGCAGGTGGGTCCAAGTGACTGTGGCCACATTGAACAGACCGGACCAGCTGCCCCCGAGGGAAGTTCAGCTTCTCTGAGGAGCAGCCACTGCCCCTTTATTCTGTGGTTGACAGCACTGTCAGCCCAGTGTGCACAGAGCTCGGGAGCCAGAACTTTGGAGAATGCTTAAGGAAATGGGTCTTTCTTTGGCTTCCATTTTTATTTTATGATAGCGGTGAAAATTTACTTTCATCTACCAGTAAAAGAAATTCAAAAAAGCACTGCCCCAGGGGGATTCTGAGACGAACTCTTCATGTGAGTGGAAAGCCTCGTCTTTCTTCTGAGGTGTGCCTGGCGGTTTCAAACTTCTGACCTTGAGGTGAGCAGCCTGATGGGTAACTTCCTATATTGCTAGGGTTCCTACGATGCTAATATGGGTGTGTTTCAAATATCGCTGGTGATACATGGGGCTGCTGGACGCAAAGTCAGTAGTTTGAGACTGTCCAGTGCTC
The DNA here is from genome assembly GCA_004026705.1 of Nesogale talazaci. NCBI lineage: Eukaryota > Metazoa > Chordata > Mammalia > Afrosoricida > Tenrecidae > Nesogale > Nesogale talazaci. Next base: position 124,098 of record PVJH01002606.1, on the reverse strand, counting down.
ATGGGCAGAAAGACAGGGCTGTCCACTCCCATAAAGAGTTAGTCTCAGGAGCTCACAGGGGCAGTTCTACCCTGTCCTACAGGGTCTCTGTGAGTCCCCATTGACTCAATGGCAGAGAGTTTGTTTGTTGCTTTGGTGGTCTTGGTAGTCCTTAAATTTAGGGTGTGGTTACTGTCCCAGAAAAGACTTTTAGGACAAAGTGATGCACTTTGAACCTGATGTTTCAGTGAATAGTAATATCAAAAATAGGAGCTAAGCTCAGGACCAAATGAATGTGCTGGGTGTTGGTTGCCCCTGGGGGAGGGGCTCTCCTGACCAAGGGCCCTTCCTGCGGAAGGACTTGGTTGAGAGCAGCTGGAAGAACGAGTGCCTCTGTCCCACTCTGAATACCACTGCAGCATCCCTGCTGAGCACGCCCTCTGACAGTGCCCCAGGCCCTGTCCTGGTGGCCATTGCCATTCATTGAGTGTGGCTAAGTTAAGAAGACACTAGACTATTTAGTGAATAAGACCAAATGGTGATAGCTTGGAAAAGGGCTCATTGAGTCATGACACCCATTTTGCAGATGAGGAGCAGTTCTTTCTGTATGGGACTGATGAGGTTGCTCCAGGTTGAGAATGGTTCAAATGTGAGAGGGAGGTGGGTTCTTCTGTACAGGAAATGGTGGGCAGGTCTGGTGGTTTTCCCAGAGAACAAGAACACCTTGCAGGATGCCAGGGGAAGGGTGGTTGCAGCATGGAATGGATTTGGGAGGAGATAAAGGTAATCAAGAAATCTTCCATTCATTGGGGACTCTGATTTGGCCATGCCTTAGAGTTATGGTCTAGGCTTGGGGACAGCCATATACGATACATGTGCCAGGAAGTCAGGAAGCCATGCAGAGCCCCTCAGGGTCAGAGAATGGCAACCATGAGACAGATGAGGAGGTGGAGGAGCAGACAAAGGCTCAGACAATCCAACCTCTCTGCCATCCAGTCAGTTTTGACTCATGGTGACCTTATAGGACAGGGTTGAATTGCCCCGGTGAGTTCCGGTGAGTTCCCAAGACTAACTCTGTGGGAGTTGAAAATCCCTTCTTTCTCCCATGGAGCAGCTTGTGCCTTGGAACTGCTGGCCACATTCCCCCATCCCCCAACCCCCCTTCCTCCTCCCCTGGTTCCTTAGAGGAGAGGCAGGGAGTTCTTAAAGGTGAGCACATGTCAGAATCCCCTGGAGGGTAAAGGGCAACACAGATTCTGATTCTGTAGGGCTAGATTTCAAATTTCAGCACCTGATGTGGAGACCCACATCAGCCTTGGAGACCCACTGGGACAAATTAGAGGAGCTGTTGCTTTGTAAAAGCTGACAATGTCTGAGGTTGAAACGTGCAGGCTTGACTTCCTGAGAAAGGGGCAGAGTTGGTGTTAATAGAGCGCCGAACCTTTTGTCTTAAGCAAATACTTGACAAATGAAAATAAGGCTCTACAACAGGTGAAAACACTCTAGACTGTTGCTTAGCCCCTTTTCTCAGAAGGAAAGACTTAACCAGGTGTGGGGATGAAGAGTTGACTGTAATGATCTCAGAACCGAAGGCCCGGTTTAATACCTTAATTGCACTTGCTCCATGAACTTAGGCTGATTGAAATGAAGACTACATCTTAAAGATGTTCACCAGATTAGAAAATGAGACAAAACTGTACATCTAAGGGACTTGTTTATTTCAAGTCAGAATTTTAGATTTGAAAGGAACACAAGAGGTTACCTCAAGATCAGTCACTCTGTTTACAGCTGAGGAAACTGAGGCCTAGAGGGAGTTAATGATGTATACCAAGTTATCTGGTTGGTTCTGATGAGTGTACTGTTTTTCTAAATCTCTTCTTATGTGCTTCATGCTCTTCATTGTATGAGAGAGTGATTTGTGGGTTTGCCTGTATATGTGAAGTTATGATTGTGCCTTAAAAAGAGTATTTGTATTATTCAACCATCAAAAGGAGTGAAGGGCTGATACAGGCTACAACCCTGAATACATTATGCTAAGGATTCCTGGTGGTGTGCTGGTTATGCATTAGGCTGCTAACCACAACGCCAGTAGTTCAAAATCCCCCCGCTGCTCCTCAGCAGAAAGACGGGGTTTTCTACTCCTATAAAGAGTCGTAGACAGTCGCAGAAACCCACAAGGGCAGTCCTATCCTGTCCTCTAGGATCACTGGAGTTGGAATCAACTCAAGAGCAGTGAGTGAGAAGGAAAAGAAGCCAGACATAAAAAAAAAACACTATATGATTCAGTTTTTATAAAATGTCTGCAACAGGCAAATCCAGAGGCAGCAGCAAATTCGTGGTTGCCAGGAATGGGGAGACAGGGAGATGTGGAGTGACAACTAAAGGCTACAGGGCTTCTTTTTGTTTGAACATTTTTGAAGAGTAGTGTCGAATTCTGAATGTATTAAACATACTTTGAAGAGGTGAATTTTATGGTATGTGAATACTACCATGACAGAAATAACAGTGACGGCTCCCTCCACTATTCACCCTTTGAAGATGTTAGAGAACCTGGTAAACAACAGAAAAGAATCAATCTTTATCCTGCTTTTCTCCTATGACCTTTACCAGCAGTGCAGTGGGTGAAGCATCAAACTACAAGCCCAAAGGTTAGCTGTTCAAACCCACTAGCAACTCTGCAGGAGAAACACGAGGCTGCTTAGTGTTGCGAAGATTCAGTCTTGAAAACTCTAGGGAGCCTTTGTACTCTGTCCTATAGGGTCATTGTGGGCCAGAATAGACACAATAGCAACACATTACTCAATGGATTCTGCATTGCATCTCAGCGGCTATTAATATGACAAAAGAATGCCAGCCGGGTATTCTGAGTGGCCTGCTGAAAGAACACTCCACCATACCTAGTATTGCCAGAGGGATTAGACCTGAGCCTGATCAAGCCTCTGGAGCTAGTCCAAGGGTTGATGAGGCCCTGGGCCATCTAGAAATCTCAGACCTTGCTGGTGTGATTGTAAACGGTTGCCTCCACTTTGGGAAACTATTTGATGCTGGTGTCTGGTAACGTCACCCATCTTCTCTCCAGCCAAACAATCCCACGTCTAAGTAGACAGCTTGATCATGCTAACGTACTTGTTCCGAAAGACGTGTGCCAGGGACTTCACAAGGGAAAAGATAATGGAATACATCCACGCACGTTGTGGGAAGCCCCCTTAAGCCAGACTCATGACTTCGTTACAGTAGCTAGGAACTGGAAACAACCCAAATGTCTCTTCTCGGTTGAATGGTTAAATAAATTCTTCTCCCGTCATAACAAGAGTTAAGTACAAACTACATACTTCGGACTTGTTGTCAGGCAAGACCAGTTCCTGGAGAAAGACGTCATGCTTGGTAAAGTAGAAGGACAGTGAAGAAGAAGAAGGCCCTCAAGGGGCTGGATGAACACAGAGCCTGCAACGATGAGCTCAGACACAGGAACAATTGTGAGACACAGGAGCCTGTGGTGTTTTGTTCTGTCATGCACGGGACCATCATGAGTCATAACCAACTCAATGGCACCCAGCAGCAGCCGCCGCCGCCGCCGCCGCAGCAACAACAGCAACAAGAGCCGCTATAAAGACCCAGCATCGGAGATGACTCTCAACAGACGGAACGTTGAGAGGTAGAAGAGAGTACATCCTGGTCAGCTCCGTATGAAGTATATAAAGAAGCAGAATGAATACATGGTGATAGAATTCTAAACAATTCTAAGTACTAGGTTGGGGAGGGTGGCTATTACTGGGAAGAGAAGAGAAGATTCTGGGTGCAAGAAGTATTCTATATCTTGATCTAGGCTCTGGTTACCCAGTATGTGCACCTATGTAAGCATCCATTGAGCCCTATTTATGGAATGCGTGTTATAGTCCAACAACAACAACAACAAAGTATAAATAACAAATACTGAAACTATACATTATAAAGAATGCATCTGCGCCTACTGTGTCTTGTTCCGACAAAGGTTTCAGGTGGCAGGTGATCCTGTGTACTAAACTCACATTGAACGGTGGTTGTCTCTCCCAGGATCTTTCATTTTCCATGTGTGGCCAGAGTCTCTGCTCTTAGGAGCTCAAGAATCATCAGCTGATTTCTCTACACGTCATCCTGCTCTTCCACTTTGTTGTTGGAGCAGAGGAGTCAGCCCCCTTGGTGATCTGGTCCCGAGGGGAGGGTGTTGCATGGTTTTGTGTGTGTGTGTGTGAGAGAGAGAGAGAGGGAGAGAGAGAGAGAGAATCAGGGCTTGCTTTCCAGCCCAGTGTCCCACGTGGGCTTTGCCAAGGTCACGATGACCCGAACCATCTTCTTTGTCACTCTGCTAATCTATTCAGAGTCTTCCTGCTGAGAGCAAGGAATCACATTAGCTTGCTGTGGGGGTGTAGCCCCTCCCAACTGCATTAGTCCCCCTTCCAGAGCAAACGCAGGGTAGGTGTCTGTGCTTGTTTTCAGAGATGTGACACGATGTCCTCGTGAGGTCATGTGAACGTGTAGTCAGCTGCCCATGTCCTGTCTGTTTCCACTTTTGGGGAGACCCCCAGGATGAATCATAGCCCAGATTGCACAACACGAGGTGCTTGAGAAACAGCATGGTGGGTGTTTAGCCAACTGCAGGGTGTCATGAGTCTGTTGGAAAGGTCCAGGCCTTGGTGAGGGAGGCCTGCCAGTGTCTTTTAACCCTAGAAGAATACAGGAAAGGCATGTAGTTTTTTTAAAATCATGGGATTGGGGCATTTCATAGGACATATAAACAATTTTGGAGGGGCCCTGACTGTACACTTGTCAAGGGCAGAAGCTCAAGCCTATCAGTTGTTCCATGGGAGAAAGATACGGCTGTCAGTTTTTGTAAGATTACAGCCTTGGAAACTGATGGGCCCGTTCTACTATCTGTTTGGGCTGCGAGGAATCAAAATTAACTGGTTGGCCATGAGTTTGTTTGTATGTTTAAACACCCTTACTCAGCTGATCATGAACAAAGTAAATGCCATCATCTAATATTTTTAAAAAATTGTGAAAAGTAGCTTGTATTTTGTAGTAGGTGTTTATGGACAAGTTCTCATTTTACAAATGAGAAAGAAACGTTTTTCTAATCATTTGCTACCATCCAAAAAGTTGTCTTTTCTCAAGTCGAAGCCAGGATTCCTTCCGAGAACAGTGTGGGAAAAGGACAGAGGAGCAGCGAGCGGATACCAAACTTTTCAGGGTGGAGGCGAGCAGAGTGCAATTGCATGTTTGACTGTGGTGGAAAAATAATCCTTGGTCCCAAAGGAGAGGGGCTTCCCACCATGAATTGGAAACAGTTGTTGTCAACTAAGTTAGAAGTTCTCTCTCTCTCATCAACACCAGTCTTTGGGTTTAGGACAGTAGTATTCCACAGTGACTTTCCCCAAATTAAATATTTTCCAGATTGTCCTCTTTCCTTGACTCCAAAAGTCAGCTGAAGTGGAGACCCATTGGCTATTAAGGTCCAGGAATCTGCTCTGTGGTCATGACAATCCCCTCTTAAATCAGTTTTGATGCTAGAGTTGGCTTTGTCAGCCAGAGAGAATGTTTTGCAGATGGAGTGGTGGTTCTGGATCACATCTAGCCTGGGCACCAGCAGTGCGTGGGCTGGCTCAAAACCCAAACATCCAAACCCATTACCATCCAATTGGTGCTGACCATAGCAACCCTGCAGGATGGGGTAGACCTGTCCCTCTGGACTCCTGAGATGGTGACTCTTTACAGGAATAAAAAGCCTGGTCTTTTCTCCATGCAACGGCTGGTGGTTTCAAACTGACCTTGTGGTTAACAGCCCAAGGCGTAAGTACTGTGCCACCAGAGCTCCATGGTACCCCTTCTGGTGGGCATATTCTTGTCCCTTTTGAGTTTGAGCACCACCAGATAGTTAAGAGTTCCTCAGAGCCTACCAATGTAAGATAGGTATGAGAAGCAAGCCCGAGGAGAAAGTAATGGGATTGATCGTTAGGGAGGGACTTGATGGGAGGAGGAGGTGGGGGAAGGGAGCATTGAGCAAACAACACCATACACAGGGGTAAAACTAGGGAATTAAAAATCAATAATGAGAAGGACGTAGAGATCATGGGGCTGTTGGAGCAATAGCAATCTAGCTGAGAATAATTACTAAGAGGCAGAAGAAGGGTGAGCATGATGGTGGGGCAGGAGGAAGGTAAAAGGAACTAGAGGAAAGACCTAGAAAGCAAAGCTATGGATAGAGGTATAAACATAGGTGTGCTTTTATGTAAATATATTCATAAAAAATAGAGATACTGGCCAATGTACATATATTTATATAATGAGGAAGTGGATGTATTTTGGCTCTCTGCTCAAGAACCGCCCCCCCCCCCCCAGTTGACGCAAGAACACTTTGTTCTAGCAACCAGGCATTTTGTGTTACTCACCTACCTGACACGATCACTGAAGATAAAATGGGTGCACAAGCAAATGTGATGAAGAAAGCTGATGGTGCACAGCTATCAAAAGATACAGTGTCGGGGGGGGCTGAGCCCCGGTGGCGTAGTGGTTGTGCTCGGGACTGTGGCCCACTGTGATGGAGGTTCAATTCCAGCAGTGGGGCTGGGCCTCCTACTCCCACCACCAGAGGACAGTGATGCCTAAAAAAAAAAAAAAGATACAGCGTTGGGGGTCGTAGCGGTTTGATGTTAAATAAGTGGCCACCTAGCAGAAAAGCAACAAGCCCACATGGAAGAAATACACCAGCCTGTGTGAGCATGAGGTGTCCACATAGTCAACAGGCACTAGAAGACCTAAAACAGCAGCAACAACAAAACATATGGCTGAGAACAAGGAGTTTGAAGCAGAGACCCAAACCCCATCTGTAGGCAGTAGGACATCCCCTCATAGAAGGGTCACAAGGAAGGGAGGAGTCAACCAGGGCACAGTAAAGCACCAATAAAACACACAGTATTCCTCTAGTCTTTGAGGCTTTCTTACCTCCATTTTGATGACCCCAGGCCTGCCTATCCGTTCTAGCTAGACAAGCATGTACCTAAGTACAGTTAAGAGCTCAGGACACACAGAATCCAGGTCAGATAAACCCCTCAGGAACAGAAATGGAAGTAGCTATTTAAGGAGGGGAAGCAGAAGGTGGAGGAGGAGGGGAGGAAGGGGGACCGATTGCAATGATTGACGCATAATCCCCCTTCCCCCCACTCAGGGAAATGAATAATAGAAATGTGGGTGAAGGGACACAGTGGTTGGTGTTAAGATACATAAACAATAATAATTTATAATTTATCAAGGGGTCATTGAGGGTTGGTGGGGGAGTGGGGAGGGAGTTATGAAAGGCTCAAATAGAAAGTAAATACTTAGAAAATGATGATGGCAACATATGTACAAATATGTTTGATACAATTGATGACTAGATTGAGCTGTCAGACCCCTCCCCCCAATAAAATGGTTTAAAAATAATAATAAAATAAGGAGTTTCTCAGAGGCTGACAGAACCAGACGGATGCAGGGGTAAAGGAAAGGGTGGGGGGATCAGAATTTTGCTAGCAGAAACCGTTTCTTCTCCTCTAAACTTTGTTTCAAGGAGCCCTGGTGATGTAGTGGTTACACCGGGCTCCTAGCCACACTGTCATCAGTTTGAGACCACCTGCTGATGCCCCTGAGAAAGAGGTGACTCTACTCCCAGGAAGAGTTACAGCCTGGGAATTCCCAGTTCTTCCCTGTCCTGTAGGATCCCTGTGAGTGCGAATTGACTTGATGGCAGTGCGTTCGGAATTTGGGAAGCTCTATTTCCCCTCCCAGAGGGATTTTTGCATCTTCTCTATCAGGACCAGTTTATATCCTGCCGTGTGGTACCTGGTCTTCAGAGCGGGAGGAAAGGAGGGGATGGCGGCAGGATAGCCGAATTGCTTTTATGGGCGTGGTTTTTGTCTCACAGATTAATGGGATGCAACCGCTGCCGCTGTCAGGTGCCGTCACGTTGGTGGGGACCCAGAGCAACCCCACATGCAATCAAGGCCTGCCCTCACGCTCGCTGCCATGCTGAAACCCAGTGTCCCAGAAGTGCCCCCAATCTGGCATTTGACCTGGCATTGTTGCAGCGGCCCTGTCACTCCGTCTCGGGGGCCACTGCCTGGTTTTTGCAGATCTGCCCCACCGAGCAGCGTATTCTTATGCAGGGTCCTCCCGAGAGAGCATGTTCCAAGTACTTGGGATGAAGTCTGGTCATCGTGGCATTGAAGGTGTCTTGTGGCTGTACTTCTCCCAAGGCGCATTGGCTCAATTTTAGGAAGTCCGTGTTATGCTTGATCATTTTCGCCTACACTACATTCTGGGGCATCTGTTGTCCGCTCATCTTCCTTATTCGGCTTTGGCACGTGTGTTAAGGGAGTAAACATGTCCTGATTTGGGGCAGGCATCTCTTCATCTTCAAAATGACATCTTTGTTTTTTAACATTTTAAAGAGGCCTTTTGCAGAAGATGTGCGCAGTGCACTACATCACTTGATTGTTTGACTTCTATTTGAGGTCACGTGTTGATTGTTCAGTACAAATAAAGCAAAATTCCCGACAACGGCAATTTTGTCTGCTTATAGCATGATATTTTTTATTGGTTCGGTTGTGAAGTTTAAATGGCATTTAAAAAGAGCCCTTCACAATGTGAAGACACACGCATACACACACATACCATTTTTACCTACTTGATGGGAAAATATCTCAAGCATTGACAATATAATACTTACAAAAGTATAGTGATATAGGTGCTCAAATATGGGGGTGGGGAATGAAAATGGCTACACTGGACATCAACTTGGGACTGTGATAAACTTGTGTGAAATTTAGAAACGTCCCTTTGTCCCATAAGTGTCCCCAATCTGTCACTTAATTGTTATCACACAGGAATAAAGTCTATGCAAGATTATTTATGGCTGCTTTCTTGGAAATAGCAAAAGGCAGCGAACAAACTGCCTGTTGCTAAACCAGTTGTTGCTGAGCCAGTGCCACTGCACAGCAACCTCATGTGTATCAGAGGGGAGCAGTGCTCCCCTGGGCTTTCCTGGCTGTGGCCATCCAGATGTCCAGGCCTTTCTTCTGAGTGGGTTTCAACGGCAGACCCTTCTGTGAGTTGTTGAGCACTTCACGATTGGTGCCACCAATGGCCCCATGCTCATCACTCCAGAAACCAACACCAGGCTATCATGCCCATCCTGACTCACCGTGACCCTCAAGGGCAGAGAACAGCTGCTCCTGTACATTTCTAAGACTCTAACTCTTTACAGGAATGGAACACCTCCTCTCTCTCCCAATGCATAACCCACTATGCCACCAAACCCACACCCAAAATCACTGCATTGAGTCGAAGCCCAATCACTATTCTCCTCCGACACCATGCCATCAAAGAGGGTTAAATAAACTATCCTATCTCTGTTTAAGGATCCCTGGTGCCTTTGTGCCTAAGCATTGAGCTGCATTCTAAAAGATCAGCAGTTCAAAACCACCAGCATTTCTGCAGCAGAAAGATAGGCCTTCCTACTCCCTTAAAGCATTACAGAAATCCACAGGGGCAGTTCTCTCCTGTCCTCTAGGGTGGCTGCATCCAGTCAATGGCAGTGAGCTGAGTTATATATGCTTCATGAAAACTCATGTAGCCCTAAATATGGAGGAATTTCTTGATGCTCTGATAAGCTTCTCAAGATATATTGCTAAATAGTAATTAAAGCAGCAAGAGTTAAAGTGGTGAATAGTGTGGGCTGACATTTATATAAAAAGAGAAGGGGGAAGAATACATAGACAGTAGCTTATGTTGGCCAAATCTCTCTAGGAGGCATTGTAAGAAACAAATAGCATTTGCTGTTGTGGGTGGAGGAGGAAGTAGGGCTGGCTGAAGAAGAAGGGGGAGCCTTTCTTTGTATTCAAACCCTTCTGTCTTTCTGATCTTGGAACTGGGTGGGTGTGTTTAAAGCACTCATACCATTGCAACAGTGCTGTAACATGTCTGAGGGAAAGTCCTCTTCAGCTTAGAATTTATGCTGCCTCAAACTATCCAATGAGTATGGGGGCAAAATAGGGTCATGTTTTGATACTCTCTGTGAAGCAGAATGACTTCCCAAGGGACTGAAGCCAGGGGAACAAAGAATAAGAACCAGACAAGGACATGGGGTGAAGAAGCCATGATGACATACTGTGATGTACGGAGAGCGGAGACCACCTTAAAGACAGGAAAACAGGCCATAGGAAATCTAATGCTTAGGGACAGTGCCTTGGGCATCAGAAGATTGCTGTAGTAGTTATAGAATCTGTTGTCAATTTGAGACTTCAGAGTGAAGGGGTAGAATTTAGCCCATCAATCAGCGAGCAGCTTGATGACCTCATTTGAAGGCACTAAATAGTGCTTTGAAGGCGGGACACATGCCCAGTGAAACATTTCCATTAACAAGAGCTCTGGAGCCATGTGGAGACCCATGCCAGTGCTGAGATGCTTATACCACCACTGGATCCACAAGACCTTCACCCACTGGCCCGAGCTCTTCCTGCATTCGGCATCATTGCACATTTTGAGTAAGTCTGAAGAGGACTTTCTGGATTGGTATCAGACATATGGGCTAATATCAGACTTAGGGACTTGGCTTAGGGATGTTTTCTCAATATTCAACTGCTCATGTATATAAAGCTTTCTTATATACATATGCATGTTTATGAATTTGTTTCTCTAGTCTACGTGGACTAGCAGTTGCTGATGAGGAAATGAATTTGCTTAGGTTTTCCAGTCACAGTACTTGGCCCTGCAGCAAACAGTGTCATAATATTAATGTTGTAAAGGACATTTTGTGGGGTGAAAATATTTCAGCTTAACCTCTGAAGAAGACAGGTGAAGGCAACGGAAGACACAAAACAAAATGAAATGCTACATAGTTGGCAGTGTATATATGTACATGGCAATAGGATTTGGGAGGCAGGAAAGGTGGGAGACAGAGCCCTGCATTCTTCCTGCCTCATGGTAGGGAGTTAACAGCTGACGTTGAGGTTAATAACCCACAGGACAGGCAAAGGCCTCCTATCACTTATAGTTAGAATGTTCACTGGAGCAGGAGCCTGCTTTGTTCTAGAAAGTGGGTCTTCTGATTTCTCACCTAAGGCTTCACTAAAGGAGACCTGGTGGTGGAGTGGTTACATGGGAGGGTGTGACCCACAGTGTTGGCAGTTTGAAATCATCAGCACCTCCTCGGGACAAAGACTGGACTTTCCATTCCATCACAATTATAGTCTCAGACACCCGCGGGGCGTTGCTCCCCATCAGCATTGACTTGATGGCATTTAATTGGGTTTGGTTTTTGAGATTTCTTTATTGTTGGACTATTTCCATCACGAAGACATTGGTGCATCTTAATAATATTGACCAGAAAAAACACAGCTCTATAGTCACATGTAGATGTATAGACTTGGGGCCATAACCACACATGGTTAAGGACTTGACTGCTCACCCCAAAATTGGAGAGAGGTGGCCGTGGGTCGCTGTAAAGATTGCAGCCTTGGAAACCTATAGGGAAGTTCTATTCTGTCCTGTTGGTTGTTATGAGTCATAATTGTGTGCATTTCAAGATGTTTGTGAAAAATTTTATTATTTAAAAATTCCATTTTTGATGAACTTTCTGATGCAGATGCACCCTTATGTACGTACATGGACACACACACATGTATAACAAAAGGCATAGTAACTTTTACGTTAAGGAGGCCTTACAGAAGTAGTTTTTCCACCTCTCTCTCCAGAGTCTAGAGACTAAATCTCAGTTGAATCTTTTCTAGAAAAGGGGAACTGACTTTATTTTCTTTCCCCCTGTCTCGGAGGCCAGCTCTGCTATGAACTGAGCACAGAGGAAGCAGATGTGTCTCTTTCATGCATGATTACTGTCCAAACATGTAGCCAAACTGCCTGTGTGTTGTCACGCATGCCTGCTTGGGAAGGCCAGCTCCTTGGGGCACGTTGTTTTTCTCTTTGTGGCTTCAGAGCCAAGGCTCTCCTGGCCTGGAAATGGTCTCTCGTGTGATAGGAGGATGGACAGCATGCATCTAAGATGGTCAGGTGACTTTGCAGGAAAGGAACTTGCTCTGTTCATCTTACAGGGTCTTAATTTGCCTGGCCATTTTTGTCATCAATATTGATTGCTATGAAAAATCTGTTCCCCCTTTCGTAATCACCACCACCACCACCACCACCACCACCACCACTACCACCACCACCACCACCACCACTTATTTTGGCATCATAAAACCAAAAATTTGAAAGCAGGTAGTTCTCTGGCAAAAGCAAGTACATAATAAGACATTAAAATCAACCAAGAGAAAATAAAAACATCCTTAACAAATGTTGATGAAGAGGTCGAACAATGGGAATCCTCACCCGTGGCTCTGGAGAATGTTACTGGCGCACCCACTGTGGAAGATAGTTGAGTGGTCCCTGTGCAAGTTGAACACAGATGTACCACAGGGTTCCCAGTTCCACTCTTCCACATGCTTGCTTAAGGGCTGTGAAAACATGGATGTCCCCACACAAAGCTTACACTCACATAGTCAGAGTAGCATTGCTCCTAATAGCTTACACGTGGAAGGGACCCAGATATCTTCCACAGATGGCTGGAGGAAGAAAGCATGGTGTATTCATGCAATGAAACAGAGAAGGTCAGTGCTGCTGCAAGTTACAACACGGGAGCATTATGCTGTGTGGAACAAGCTAGACACAAAGCTTACCGTGATGTCTGAAACAGGCAAATCCATAAAGGCAGAAAGTAGAATAGTGATTACCAGGAAATCAGATGGTTGAAAGGTGAGCTCATGGTTGAAAGGCTCATGAGCTCAGGGTCCTTTTTTCCCCTGCTGTGGAATGACTCTGATTCAAACTCACAGTCACCCTACAGGACAGCCTAAATATGCCCTGTAGGGTTTCAGAGATGTTACCTCTGTCAGCAGAAAGCCTCGTCTTTCTCCCCTGGGAGCAGTTGATGAATTTGACCCAGCCACCTGTTAGGTTTGCAGCCCCAGTGTTGTTTCCCTGCACCATTGAGAACATTAAGGTTCTTTTCCAAACCAAACTCTCTGCTGTCTGGTTGATTCCGACTCTGGCCAATTCTATAGGGTAGGGGAGAACTGTTGGGTTTTGGGGGACTGTAACGTTTTCCTGGATTGGAAAGCTGTGTCTTGCTCCATCAGAACAGCGGGTGGTTTTGAACTGCCGACCTTGGGGTTAGCAGTTCAACTCACAATGCACTTTGCCATGAGGGCTCCTGTGGTCCTCTGGGGTGGGCAAAAATGCTCCAAAATGGATCGTGATGATGACTGCATAGCCGTATGCATATACTCACCCATGTGTACATTGTGAGTGGATGCCTTTATATAATTTACTCAGCAAGGCTGCCAAAAAAGGCATTCAAGGCGCGCACACGCACACGCACATGCGCGCACACACCTGTACACACATAAATGTATCATGACTGTAGAGCAGGAAATGGTAGGCCGATCGTGCCGCCACCTGCTGGTTCTGGCTTTGTCATGCCAACATATCTCAGGTACTCTGTCTTTTCCCCCAGGTTCTTCCTAGGTCATGCTACGAAGCCGCTGGAAAATGGGGGGCCCCAGGTCGAAAGCATTCCGAATATGGAGGCTCCCTTGTAGGCCCAGGCTACATTACCAGGCTGCATTGTCTTTGTGACGTGGCGTGCTCGCTGAACCCCCTACCTCTTTCCTCCCACGTCACTGTCCCCGATGTAGCGGGGATAGGGGTGCCTGTGGGGTGGGAGGACAGAGAGCACACAGAGAGAGCCCTGGGTCCTTTGTCCTCACTGCTCTGAAGGGCTCTCTTTCTTCCTGAAGTTTCTCCCATGTCCTCAGGTCAGTTTCCTACAGCTTTTTCCTGCAAAAATAAAAAAAGCTCAGAACATTTCTACCATCCCCTATTGCTTTTATTTTTCGGCACTCTTCTCACACCCCCGCCCTTAATGATAACCTCTTAGAAATTACTGTGCAGTGATTCAGTCAAAACAGGAAGGAGCACATGAGGTGGCGAGGGCGGGTGGAGGCCACGATGGGAGGCGTAAAGGACGGCACAGATGCTGGTAGTTTCTTACTTCGGGTTTCAAACACGCACGGCCATTGTCCATGCAGCACCCATAGGACAGAGCAGAAGCGCCCGTGTGTTCTCGAGTCTGTAATTCTCTATGGGAGTAGAAAGCCTCGGCTTTCTCTGTACTGAAGGTCGAACCAGAACCAAACACATGGCCCTTGAGCCGATGCCGACATGTAGTGATCCTACAGGCCAGGGTAGAACTCGCCTGTGAGTTTCCAAGATTATAACTCTTCACTGGGGGGGCGGGGAGGGGGAAGCCAAGGAGAAGAAAGCCTCGTCTTTCTCCCATGGTGCGGCTGCTGGTTTCAGATGGTAGACCTTGTGGTGCGGCAGCCCGACTTGTAATCGCTGCACCACCAGAGGCTGAGCCAAATTAGCGCCTTCAGGTTGCTGTTCCAGTAATGACTTGACACACAATGGCCTTCTCGATGCCTATTTATTTCCTATGAATCTAATTGCTTCTTGGCCTCTTGGCTAAATGTGTTTTTCCTCTGGATCTCTCCTGCTTGACCTGCTAGAAGCTGATCTCTTGGTCTTAGGAACCAGGTCACATTTTGCCATCTGAAAATTAGCTGGGGAGGTTGTAATATGCAAATCGGCTCAGCTTTATTAAGCATTTGTTTCCGACTAGGAGGTCACAGAGTATGGTCCTGTGGAGAATTCAGAGGTGCTTCACACTCATTTCCTTTCTTTGAGAAGTTTATACTTTGAGAGGGGAAAGGGACTGCTTGAGGCAGTAGACGAGAATGGCTGTAACCAAATGGTCAGTTCGTTCAAAGAGAGGGAAATGATTGCTTACGGCTGCATTGATCTAAGAAAGCTTCTGGGGGTCAGCGATGAGCAAAGTCGGCTTATATTAGACATGTCTAAATATGTGATGGCTAAGAGACCATGCAATATATGAAGTTGAGTTAATTTTAAAAAAGCACCATTTCTCTACTCTAAAAGCATGATAATCCAACATATTACCTTACAATTAAAAAAAAATGTGAGTATGCATAGCAAACAGGCAAACACACACACACACACACACACACACACACACACACACCAATTTGTGTCCACATGTACAGTTCAGTGCCACCGGCTGCATTCTGAGTTGTGCAAGCTTCTCACCTCCCTTTGTGCATCATTTCTTCCCCATGAACCCAAGTTCACTCCCCGCCAGAGGTTCCTCCCCAACTTGGTTGCCTCCTGGGCCCCATAGAGGTATTTCTGAAAGGGTGTAATGTTCAAAACAGGCTTAAAAATAACCAGTTAAGCTAAATTATTGTTTGTTTTAAAGGTGACTCAGAGAACTTGGGTTTTAGGGTTGAAGACTCTCTTCATCACAACTCATTCACTGCCATTGAGTCCTGATCACACATCATGGCCTGATAGCACAGGGTAGAACTGGCCCTGTGGATTTCCGAGACTGTTGTCGGAGGAGAAAGCCCCGTCTTTCTTTCTAGGAGTGGCTGGTGGTTTTGGACAGCTGACCTCATGGCTAGCACTACATCAGCAAGGCTCCTAAAAACCATCTCAGGGCAATAGTTCCCTGGCTTCATTCATTCTCCATGGTTCCAGGTGAGCTGGAGGCCATGACTGCATGAAATTCTGCTCTCCAATTTCCTCTTGTGGTCAGGATTCTGCTGTAGTCTTTGATGGCAAAGTTCATTCTTGGACATGGGGAACCACCCAGTTCCTCTAGGCTCTTGGCAAGGGAGACCCTGGCCATGGAGACCATTAGTCACACCCTCTGCATCCTCCTGCTATTCTTCACTCTCCTCCTCCTCTTGCTCAGGATGAATAAAAGATCCATTGTTATGGCTTGGATGGCCCTTGGAAACCTTTGAAGATACCAAACCCTACACAATCAACTAGGAAGTAAAAGAGGAGCAGTACATATGTTGTTAGATCAGTTGACTGAGACCTCTCTTGTTTATTGCTAGCTTATTTATCACACATCTTTTGCTAATTCATATCTTAGAGGCTTGTTTTATTGTCATTACAGTGTACTGACAGCAATTATATTGTTTGTGCAATCTGCCCCATAATCAAATATTCACCATTAATATCTCTTTCCCTTCCCTTCTTACCCTTGGTTACCAATAATACACTTTGGTCTCTATATAGTTGCCCTTGCTGATCTTTCTGTGTAAGTGAAGTTATACAATATTCGTCCTTCTATGATTGATTTATCTCACTCACATTTGTAAATTTACTGTTACATATTTTGTACCCATGTGTATATATTTCTATTAGGCATTCAAATGATAGTATAGTACCCTCCTTATTGTCCTAAGTACTAATAATTATGTAACAACTACTATTTTAATAGCATTTTAAATGTGTTAAGGCCTGTTTTAAGTGTTTTACAATATTAAGTTTAGAGTACTGTTATTACCATTCTCTTTTCCAGATGGAAAAAACTGAGGCATAAGGAAGTTAGGTAACTTGTTCCAGGTTACACAACAGATAGGCCAGGTCAGGCAGGTTGATGCCAGAATCAGTCTCTTAACCATTGTACTCTTCTTCTTCGTCTTCTTCTTCTTCTTCTTCTTCTCTCTCTCTCTCTCTTAGTGACATATGCACATTTACAACCCTTCAATGAGTATCTATTGAAGAGCCATCTTGTTCTGGGCCATGGTCAAGGCAGATATGGTCATCGGACTTACAGTGTGGTGGGAGGACGGGGCCATACATCGTTTAAATAACAAGTGTTGGAGCTGGAGCAATGGGGTTAACGAGAACACATGCAACGAGAAATCTATTGTTTATTTAACGAGCTTGCAAACTGTGCATCCTCAGATGCCCTCCGGACCCGATGCTAATGGCCTCCTTCCATCAAGATGCTGGGTCTGTGCCTTTGTCCCCTTTTCAATTAAAAAAGGGATCTTTACACAAAAAAGGAAATATCGTGTTTAGATTTCCAGTCTTCCTTTTTTTCATGTCTAAAATACCAACTCAAAATGAAACAGATGATTCATTGCAGGTTCTTAGGAGGTCTTTTTAGGTGCCTGAGCACCTTAGAGTGCCTTTCAACGTGTTGATGTGGTGGCCGTGTCACTTCCAGTTGCCGTGGCAGATGTGGGGCTCATCATCCAGAGGCTATAAGCACCAAGAGATAGAAGTGTTCTGGTGGGCTGCAGAAGCACAGTGAGAGTGCACCGGCTTTGTTCTTGTGTGGCGCTGGAGGACAAACGGCTCGGCAGAGGGATGGTTGGGCTGAAGGCCGGGTAGAGTTGTTTCATTTCAAGCAGTACCTTATTGACTTCTTTACCCACTTGGTAAAATTAATCTTCACGTGTGCTCTTCCTTCACTGGCAGAGCTCTGTCTTTGAGTCTTTGGCACCTGGGGTCATCAGTTAGGGTGGGGTCATGGCTTAAAGAACTCAAGATTTGAGGGTCCATTAATGGTATTTAGCAAATTGTCCATGAATGGTTAGATGGTGGGACCAGTTCAGGGGGTTATTACCTGACAATTTCAGGCTTATTCGAGTAGGAGTAGGGGGGAGGAGAAAGATATTCACTGCATCAAACCATGAGGGATGCTGCCCCATTTCCTGTTAAATGCCATAGAAATGCACTATTCTATTGATAGCAGTGTAATTTCCCGCTTAGCCCTGGTTCCTGAAGCTAAGCAGCACATTTGATACGGGCTGTACTCCAAGAAAATTAAAAACCTAACAAAAAGTGACCACATTTCTAGAGACACACTCTCTCCCTAAACAAATGATGCTTTCTGGGACAAATCGGGGGAATGGCCTTGCTATCACTAGTATAATACATCATTTCAATTTGAAACAAAATCCAAACCAGTTACCATAGAGTCGATTTCAACGCATGACTGCTGAGTGTGCACGTCAGGGAACACCACAGGGAACAGAGGGGCTTTCTTCCGAGGTGTCTCTGAGTGGATTTGAACTGTCTACCATTTGGTGAGCAGCCAGTGCTGATCTGTTCGTGACATCCATGCATGCCATTTTTCAGCCTGGAGTTCTCAGATCTTGGCAGCCTTGAGAATCAATTAGGTTGCTTGTGAATACCAGTGTTACCCATTTGGGAGAGTCTGCTGGGTCTCAAGCTCTTCTGCTTAGCACGAGGATCTCAGGTGGTTTTTCCATGCTGGGAAAACAAATGATAGGTATAGCTCTCTTAAAATGAATTTGGGAGTTTTCCATCTATTTCTACCCCCTGGATTAGTTTGAATAGAACTATTGTCAGCTCTTCTTGGAATATTTCGTAGAATTCACCAGGGAAGCCATCTGGGAGGGACCAGACTTTTTCTTGTAGGGAGTTTTTAGATGACCAGATCAATAGTGTCTTTTGTTATGGGACTGTTCAGATTTTCTGCTTAGATGTGTGTTCATTTAGGTAGAGTGTACCTCTAGAAATGTGGCCACTTTTTGTTAGGTTTTCAAATTTGTTGGAAAGTAATGCAGTTCTTCATAGCATTCTATTGTTGTCCTTCTTGTTTTCACTGGTTCTGTTGTGATGTCACCTATTTTTTTTTTTTTGGTATTATTTGAGTCATCTCCCTCTTTCGATTTCCTAGATTTGCCAGTGTTTTATCAATTTAAAAAATCTATTCAAATAATCAGGTTATCTTGTTGACTGTATTTTCTGTTTCACCTGTCTCTGCTTTAATCTTTATTATTTCTTTTCTTCTAGTGGCTGTCAACTGATTTTTCTTGCCTTTTAGAAATTTGTTGGAGAAAGCATGGTATAGGTGTTGATTTTGATTCTTCTTTTTTGATGCCTGTGTCACTGATATCAATGGCCTTTTGAGTACTGCTTTTGCTGTATCCAAAGGTTTTGGTATGTTTTGTGGTTATTCTCATTTGCTTTAAGGAATTTTAAAAATTTCGTTTTTTTTTTTTTATGGCTTCTGCAACCTAGTAGTTTCAAAGCAGTATGTTCTTCAATTTTCATATATTTCATATAGTTGATCTTCCTACTATTTATTTATAGTTTCAGATCCTTGATGTGAGAAGATTTTTGGTAAGATCTGGATGTTTTAAAATTGAATTGAGGCTTACTTCATGGGCTAACATGTGGTCTATTCTGGAGAATGTTCCATGTATGCTGGGGTGAAAATGTATTTTGTGTTGTTGCTGGTTGGGATGCTTTGTGTATGTCTCTGAGGTCAAGTTGGTTGATGGTGCTACTTAGTTCTTCTGTGTCTTTGTTGAGTTTCTCTCTAATTATTTTCTTCAGCTAGGCCAGGATTGTATGGGGCCAACTTGCTTTGATGTGCAGGAACTGGCTGACCCCAGCTTGAGAGGGTCAACTGTTAAATTGTCAGGTCTCTTTTGAGCATGGTAATAAGTACAGTCACCTTAGAACTGGCAATATATAAACTTACAATCAGATACATGATAGGAACATAAAAATGATAAAAACTCAAACTCATTAATTCCCCATGATTTTTCAAGCAGATGCTCTCTGGAGGTTACTTATGTCTATTGCATTAGTGTGGCGGAACTGCTATATAAGTGGTGTGTTACTACTGCACATCTCTTCACCACTGTTGGATTTCACATTAGTTGCTTGAAATCATCATAGTGCAGACTATGTTAATCCTGCAGATTTAATATTTATTTAAAGAGTATTGTGCCTGTAACTGTTACATTGTCAATAGGACAAAACACTTAAGAGATATTCTCCCAGTCTTTGAGAACTATTACCTGATCCAATAAATTTGCTCATGACATCAACAAATGAGGGAAGTTCAAATATAGTATGTAGTGCTGAAGTTGAGAAAGGTTTCAGCCTAATTAAGAAAATTTGTATTAATAGAAGAAGCAGTGGACACACATCAGAATTACTGATAATACATTTATTGGGGAAAGGGCTAGCAGATTGGAAGACATGTAGCTCCATTTGTCAAATCAGAACTAAGCTTCAGTCTTCAGCTGGCTCTGTGGAGAGGAGTTTGGCAAAAATTAATGGATGCTTTCTGTGACGATCAATTACATGAAATTTTCAATGAAGTGTGTTGTATGCTTTATCATTATTTGTGAATCTGTGTTAGGTACCTTTCACGTTAGTAAAATATATAATGACTTATAAACACACATGCATTTCCATACCCCCGCCCAGGGAGCTGTTGGCCCTGGTGGTGTAGTGATTACACATTGAGCTGCTGAATTCAAGGCCAGCAGTTCAAAACCACCAGCCACTCAGTGGGAGAAAGAGGAGTCTTTCTCTTCCCTTCAAGAGTCCCAGTGTCTGCAAACCCTACCCTTGCCTATCGGGCCCCTGGGGGTCAGAATTGGTTCCATGGCAGTGCTAGTTGCTATGCCACTCCCTCAGGGGAACAGTCCCCGAATTTGCCTTTTTCCCAACAAGACAATTGGTCTCTGAATTTTAAATGTCATGTAGGTTAAGGGAAGTTGTTTTTCCTTATCATCGATTTGTTCTTTTTTTGCTTTGCTTTTTTTACCTATTTGTTCTCCGTAGCTGCCTCCTGGGACTTGCAGCTGCTGGGAGATGACTCGCTGTGGGTTTCTCTCGTGTCTTCTCAGTTTGGGAGGCAGGCCAGGATTGTCTTTGTTCTGTGTCTGTTCAATGGTGTGTACACAGATAGAGAGGTTTATATGAATAGTGACACTTGTGTAGAAAGTAGCAATTGTGTGTGGCTCCCTGTGGAGCCAGGGCAGGTTTGTTTCTGTCACTGGAATATATCGAATGGAGTCCTGGTGGCGCTGTGGGTGAGGCACGGAGCGGCTGGCGGGGCAAACCCAGGGGGCGCTCTGCAGGAGAAAGACGTGGCTGCCACTCATGTAAAAGCTGACTGCCTCAGAGGCTCTGTCTAACGTCACTGTGAGTCACCCCTAACTCAGTGGCAGTAGTTGCTTTGTGTTTTTCATTTTTTGTTAGAATAAACCTACCTTCTCCACCGGTGGGAAAAGGCCAGTGTTTCCTTTCCTGTGTCATTCTTTTCTTGCCCTTTCATTACCTCGAATAAGTTGTGTTCAACATCCCATTGTCATACTCGAGGCTACGGTTTCGGCAACAGACTGGAATATTTCAGGTAGCAGATGAATGATGTGCTTGGTTGTAATACTGGTTTCTCAGAACGTCAAGGGCCTATTGGGATCTTGTTGACTACTCAATAGCCTACAGCGGAATAGTCAATAGCATCCAGAATGTTAGGATTAGAAGAGCCTTTGAGCGGAACCACTGAACCTCTTTATTTCCAAGGAGAGGAAATGGAGGCTAGTCCCTAGAGTTGGCATGCCACTCAGGCCTTTGCTTTCCCCATGACGTCTTGCTGTTGCCAGAAAGCCAGTGGCTTTGTTGCCACTGCCCATGATAAAAGATTCTGGTTTTCAATTGTTGGATGATGGGAGTTCTTGCAAGTGCTGGTGCTCTGGCTAATGCTGCTGCCATGAATCATAGTTCTTTGGCTCAGGCCCAGGAGTCTCATGACTGTTCCAGCATCCAGAAAATGGTAGCAGGCTGACTTGTTAGCTTGGAGAAGGGCAAAGCTTCAGATCTTTCTCTCAATTCGTTACAGAAAGCAATCTCTCTCTCCCCCTTGCCTGCACATCTGACCGACCTAGGGAGTGTTATAATAAAGACTAATAACACCTGGGCTCCCTCCTGTGCCCCTTTCAAAACAAGGGATTGGTGTCTCTGGGGCGGAGGTCCAGATATTAGCCCTTTTTAAAAAAGCCCCCTTGGCGGGTGTAATTTGCACCCATTGTCGGGAGACATTACTTAAATGCTTGAGTGAAATGTACAATAACTTGAGCAAATTACCTCAGATCCTAATTATTCAATGCAGGCAGAATGTCTTGCCTTGTATGCACGAGGCACTCAAGAAAGAGATTAATCGCCTTCGAGGGAGGCCGGGGAAGAAAATTGCTGATCTTGTTGCCACAGGGAATGTGTTAAATAGGAAAAATTTATATACAGTCTGAGGGTTGCTTCTTTGTTCATTTGTGAGCTCAGATCACAGGCTCATTTTAAATCTCTCCTTTGCCCCCCCCCCCCACTGCTTTTTTTTTTTGTTTTGGTCACAATTATCATGTTTAGCTTTTTAAAAAATCAAGTATCGTGTTTATAATCATAAGTCACTGTGATTTTGGAGACAGATTCTGTTTGAATTTCCTTATAGTCACACATCTGCTAAGGAGTCTGTGATGGTCTCTCACAGTTGTTTTGTGCATTGTTATTTATCAGGCACATGTCTAACTGGCATAAGCCAAAGGAGGTGAGAGAAAACCACCTTGACATTATTTGACTCTCAGTTTCACAATACTTCCTGAAGTATCCCTGTTCTTATTCACCTCAGGAATTGAAGTTATTTCCCCCAGTGACGCATTTATTTTTTATTTACCTGATAAATTAACAGCTGTATTGTATTTATAGATGATTAGAAGTTAGATTGTTTAATAGGTAGGATGAAGAGCAAGAATAGCAAAGCTTGGCTTACCACAGGTAGATCAATCGGCATCTCCCGACAACTTATTGACGGGGAAGACTGTCAAAACTGGAAGTCTGGGTCTGGGTGGGAATAATAGGTGAGTAATATGGAACTCTTCTGCATCGTCTAATTAGACGGAGTCTGAAGGTCATACTGGCATTTGGGGCTTTGCCGGAATTCCTGCAGGAGTTGATCATTAGTAAGTGCTTCAAGTCCTCTTCACTTTGAGCAAGCGAGGTTGTGTCGTCTGCGTATCATAGTTGCTGATGAGTCTTCCTCAAATCCTGATGCTGTGCTCCTCCACATCTTGTCTAGCCTCTCCATTGTTTTGCTCAGCCTACAGATAGAATACATATGTAACCTTGACCTGCACCTTTCCTGGGTGTAAACCAGGCAGTCTCCCTCTTGGTCTGTGCATAGGGTCTCAATGAGCTTAATACAGTGCTCTGGGAGTCCCCGTCTTCCCAATGTGAATTCGAATCTATGAAGAGCCTCACAGTCGAATGTCTGTGCACAGTCAAATAGAACACAAGTGAGCATCTTCCTAGTATTCTCTGCTTTCTGACCACATCCACCTGGCATTGACAATCATATCTCTGGTTCCGTGCCCCCTTCTGAATCTGGATTGAATTATTGGGTGTACTTGATATACTTCATATACTGTTGCAACTGTTTTTTTGGCGTGGACTCTCTGCTTTATCTGTCTCAGTACAAGTCTGTCACTTGTCTAGGGATGATTTGGGCTTCTTGGGACTCGTGAGGCCTTTGTGAGGTGGGAGATCTTAAAACAACTATGCTGCCTCCTGGTCCCTGTACTGTGTTGAATTCTCCAATTAGCAAGGTAAGCACAGACTTACTTGGGATTACTTACTCATCTGTGATGAACGATTTTAGATTCTGCTCCTCGGTGTGAGTGGTGGGTATGCTTCTAGGTGTAGGCTAAGGCTCCCTCCCAACCCTGGAGGAACTTCCTGGAGAATCCAAGCCTCTTTTCGAATGCATAATCCCTGACAGGGTCAGAGTGCCCAAGAAACACAGGTAAAATATAGGCCGGCGGGTCTCAACCTCTGGGTCATGACTCCTTTGGGGTCAAACAACCCTTTCACAGGGTTCGCCTAAGACCATTGGAAAACACATCTTTCCAATGGTTGGGGGTCACCACAACATGAGGAACTATATGAAAGGGTCGAGGCATTTGGAAGGTGGAGACCATTGTCATAGGCTTCTTGTGCTGTGAACTACTTGGTGAAAAACCATTTGTTACAGATTATTCAGGAAGCATGAATAAGTCCACGTTTACCTTGTTTATTGGGTAATCCTATCCACAATGTACTCTTATCCACATTGTTCATGTGGCCGAAGTGTGGGAGAAGCATGTAGATCATTAGTTCTCAGACTAGGCTTCTTGACATTCCAGGCCAGAGAAATCTTTGTGTGTGAGGTGGGGGGCGGGGGGGTTGGAGGGGGTAAGGCAGTGGGACTGTTTCTGTGCATGGTAGGACATAGGCAGCATTTTATATCTCTACCCACTAGTTGTCTTTAGCACCTCCAAGCTTAGGATAAACAAAAATATCTCTAGACATTGCCACATGTCCTCCGTGGGTTAAAAATTGCCACCCCCCCCCCCCATGAGACCATTGCTTTAGACATTGCTGGTCCATACCCCCTAATGAGCTAGTAGGTCACATTTAGCTCCTCAAGCTTCTGCCACCTCACCCTCACCAGCATTCTCCATATGGCGCACATTTCAGTTCCCTTAAAGTCATACACAGTACTTGAGGGAGCTTAAAATCTAGCACTCCTCCTCACCTAGTGTTGAGCAGTCTTTGGAGTGTGGGCCCCAGGAGAGGTCTCTAGATGAGTGATGGAGATGAGGGTAAAGGTGAAGGCTGGTGTGGGGTGCTAGGAGGCAGGGGGTGGGGGACACTCAAGTCACTTTGCAGGGGATCAGAGGGAGGTATGGACACCTCTACCTAGCTGAGGCCCAGATACCAAAGTGATTCTCACCTTGATTGCGTGTGAGATGGTGATCCGGCATCTTGGCGTGGCATGAGGCAGCGGTTGACTTTGGGACTCAACCGGTGGAGATTGAGTGTCTTTGTGGACAGCTCAGTGGTATAGTTCCTTCCTTCATCTCTATCCCCTTCCTGACAGATATGCCTCCAGTAAAGTGGCCAGATTTTATGCGGGACACCATTGACCGGGGTGAGATGGAGTTCTTGATAAAAAAATTTGGTCTATATGGAGCAATAAAAGTTTTCATAGAACTCAAAAATAATATTGTAATATATTTATTTTAATTTTAAAACAGCCGCGGGATGTTGTTAAATTGTTCAAAAGCGGGAAGTCTGGTCATTTTACCCTCGAGGCTTTCTCCTCTGGTAAAGACTTCCCACCCTGAGAACCCAGGACAAGCCTACCCTACACTAAAGACTCGCTGTGAGCTAGAGTCAGAATTGACTGGATAGCAGGGAGGTGTTTTCTGTTGAGAAGTCATCTCTTCAACTTTGGCCGTGTCATCAGGCTATATTGTCAGGAGAGGCCATCCTTGAAGAAGCACATCTTGCTTGGGGAAGTAGAGGAGTGGGCCAAAGAGGAAAGCCCTCAAAGAGATGGACTGGCGCAGTGGCTGCAGTGATGGACTCACACCTGAGAACCATTATGAGAAAGGCACAGGACTGACAGTGTTTCAGCCCGTGCACGTGGGGTCCTTCTCAGATGGGACCAATTAGAGGGCACCTCAAAATAACAGCAGCAGCGGCAGTTGACATTTTCTAGTGGGCAGGGGAGCCACCATGTGTAAAAACCTACCCTGAACCATTAGGTCACCCAAGTAGAGAAATGGCCCCATTTGATCCCTGGAAATATTGAGGTCCAGAGGGTTTAAACAACCTTACTCGAGATCACAGATCCAGTACCTGCTCCAGCCTGGATTCCCACCCAGGTGCTTCACTCCACCCTCCCCACACCATCCTGCTCGCCTCTTGTCTAGCAAGCTTTCCTCAGCATCTTCCAACAGTGTGTCCGCATCCTTTTCCGGCATGGCCGTGGACCGAGTGCTGGACTGAGAGCTAGAAGACCCAGCTCCAGGCAGTCTAAGCTCGGCAGACCCCTCTGGGATTTGTTCCCCTGGGAATGACAAGCAAACAGAGAGCTCTGTCCACCTCGCTCAATTGCGGGGGGAACTCATACAGTCAGCTTGGCTGATCCTCAGGAAAGCCGAGTGCTAACTCTGAAGCCTGAGGCAGATGTGATTTCCAATTTCTCATCAAACTTTGCCTTGTTGTGGAAGCCTCTCTTAGATCTCTCAGGATGTTGCTTAGGTCTGCCAGGGGCCGTATCAATAAAGTGGACGTTTTAGTGTCTCTGGGACTGTGAAGTTCGGTTCTGCCTCAGCGGCAGTTTAGAGCACTTTTGGTAGCCATAAATGCCTGCTTTGTTGAAGATCGCCTTACCGTTTGCTGTTTTACAACATCCACTATTATTGGATTCTGCCTCTCTGTCAGTCCCCTGGAGGACGTGGATGAGGGGAAAGTCGGGGTGGGCCAGTGGAGGTGGGGGCACTGCCTGATAGTCACATCCGCAGAGGGCTTACTACCCAGGAGTGGGTGGGGGAGGCAGGAAATGAGTTCATTTGCACTGAGAGGATGACCAGTATTGAGCTTCATGGGTTACGGGCCACAGCAGTGAGCCAGTGAGTGACTGAAAGATCACAGGCAGGGAGCCACCTCTCTGTGCGCAGATGTGTTTGAGAATGTCCAGTCCCGCCCACGGGACTCAGCCAGGGTTGGGGCGTTGTCTTCCTTTCTGTTTAATTGAGGCGCACCAATCAGAATCCTACTTCAGTTTCCATTAGAGAGCTAAGGATAGATTTCCTTCAAATGGCACAATTCTTGACAGGACATAATTTCATTTTCTGAAGACTAAATGAATTTATTGTCATTAAAAAATATCACAGCCCCTCTTCCACGAGAATAACATCTACTGGTATTGTCTATGGCATACTGGTCTTGACAGCCACTTAGCGGAGGCAGTGTAGCGCCCACTGGAAGAAGGATCTTTCTTCAACAGAGACACAGAGGGTTCGTGTCTAAGAAATCACAGTAACACAAAATACCCATTCGACACAGCATTTTAAAAATGAAAAGTAAAGGAGTAGTCTGTCCCTGATCCCCGCCCTACGCTGCTGCCTGCTTTTCTTGACTTAATTTACAGCCTTTATTTCTTTCTGGCTTGAGTTCGTGTCCTGAGGTCCCATGTCCAATTTCAAGCGATGTGAGTATTTTACGTCGTCTGTGTGGTATTGGCCTCCCAGTGAGAACACAGCGGGAATGGTGGCTGATACCGTGCCCGTTGTAAGTGGCTGAAGTGGTCGGATTTCATTCAAAACTGGAGAGATGAGTGACACTGGGGATATGCGATTGTCCACACACTGTTCTTTAGATGTTCCGAGGTTTCCCTCTCCCATCTGCTGAGCACTTCTGATCCCTGGATGGAAGCCGAGAAACACTCAAGGTGTTCCACCCAACTGTAATTACCGTGCTGGCGGCAGGGGAGCCGAGCAATTAATTAACCAAGGAACATTTGCATTCTGCGATGTACAGCAGGGGAGACCGGAGACTGCTACCTTCCCTGCCCCGGAGCACTGTGCGCTGCAGGCCTTCGGAGGGGAGGTGGGTAGCAATTAGTCTGCTGAGGGGAGGGGAGAGCCGAAGGCTTGCTGGAGGGCTGGTGGTTTAATTGGGAAACCTGCCTGCCAGAACTGGGCTCTGACAGTGGCGATGCCATTCTGCAGGGAACGGGAGAAGGAGGCTCTGTCCTTGGTTGTGCCCTGTGAGCCAAGATGACCGCCAGTGTGGGGGCCATAGTTGCCTCTGTGAGTTTCTGAGACTGTCGCCCTTCCCCAGAGCAGAGCAGAAGGCCTCCTCTTTCTCTGTCGGTGAAGGCTGATCATTTGGAACTGCAGACCAAGCAGCAGCCCAATATGTAATGCCAGCACCACCAAGGCTCCTTGTATCTTGACAAATGGAGACCAGAGCTCTGAAGAACCGAGTCACAGGACTGATTGGGCATGGAGAGGGAGAACACCAGGAAGGTACACTCACAAGGGTGTTAGGGGGTAGCCAGATGGCAGAGAGGGGCCTTGTGTTTCTACCTATATAATATTACTAGCCTATGTCGTGGATAGCAGCATTGCTTGTCTTCGGAGTGATTGATTCTGGAAGTTACAACGCAAAAAGACCGAAAATGGCAGGAATCTTGAATCACATACCCAAGTGACCTCCATGGCAGGACAGACTCTGCATATGAATGACCCTGACCAGGGGTCTTCAGCGTGTGACAAAATGGATGGGCCAGTTGGAAAGTGGGCAGCCACGACTCAGGGCCAGTAGCCTCACCACGGGCACAGTAAGGATATGTGTCCAGAATCTTCAAAATAGTCCAGATTTGGAATATCTTCTTTCTTCAGCTCTCTTTATTTTAAAAAGCTAACCAAAACATTTATAAACATTATGTGGAAACACATAAATGCGTCAGTGTTGA
Organism: Nesogale talazaci; assembly: GCA_004026705.1. NCBI lineage: Eukaryota > Metazoa > Chordata > Mammalia > Afrosoricida > Tenrecidae > Nesogale > Nesogale talazaci. The sequence goes on along the minus strand of PVJH01002606.1, from coordinate 96,047 downwards.
CTTCAGCTCAGAACAGAGATTTCACAGGGAGTGGACAGATTCTTCAGCATCCATAAGGGACCCGCCATTGTCATCACATGTGGCTCTCATACCCAAGGTCACCATTCAGTCACTGACATCATGACTTTGATATTTATTATGATGATGTCACAGACGGTAGAAAAGTGTATTATACTAACAAGCTTAGAAGATTACAACAGTTTCCTGGCAAATGGAGATCTAAATGTCATGGAGAACTGTCACTGTTTCTAGTTCATGAAAAGATAAGGGCCAGTGAATGTCTGGGATGAACATGAAAATCATTGTCTAAGGCGTATTCCTTAGACCGGTCTCTGGGCACTTCAACAATAGAGTACTGTGTGCACTTTGTTCTTGGGCCGATGCCCATCTTTACAGAGCAGAACAATGAACCATGCCTCCTTGACACAGAAGCTAGAGCTTTATTGAATTGCCTTCATTAGGGTTGTTAGTTTATTAATGGGTATTATGCACAATTGTATTGGACCTTACATTGTGAACATAAGCACAATTCACCCTAGTGATAATATTATGCTCTTCCTTCTACTTAAACTCTTTGTTTGCATTTACATCACTAGTATCTTTTGATAGGTGTTACATGTTTATGGATTCCAAATAAAAAGGCACCACATTATATGTAGTGAAAATTAGACTCCAGTCTCTCTTCTGTCCTCCAAGGTGGACATCTTTGTCTTTCCCATGATGACATGTTTGTCACCCGCTGCTTCTACAAAAGGCTATTTAATACAGTATTTAATAGGTACGAAGGTGATGCCTGGAAATCTCTTGGATACTTTGTTGTTGGACTAATGTTATTTTTATAGGAGAATCAGTCTGCCTGCAAAGAAAGAGTTTGGAAATGTCACGTGAGGAATATGCCCAGGAGCATTCAGAAAGGAAAGAACTTGTGTATCTTCTGGTTGCCTCAACACTTTGTGGCTGAAAATACAACCCCTTTATTCTATTTAATGACTTTGGGGATCAGGAATTTGTTCTCCACGATAGAGGCAGGACTTAGTTGGGTTATTTTATAGTTCCCTGTTTTATAGTTGGAGGGAATACCATTCCAGTAGCCTGTGGACTGGTTTGTAGAGTCCAAGATAGCTGCACATGTCTGGTTGCTTGGTGAACTTGGTGGGCGGCATTGGACCCGACTTGGGCTGCCCACTGACGCCCTCACACACGGTCTCTACTTTATGACAGTCTCAAATTCGCATCTGATGGCTCAGGGCACCAAGGAAGTGCTGCTGGAAACTCAGATGGATGCTGCATAACGTCTGAGCTAGCCTAGAAAGTCACGTCTGCTGATCCTTTTGCTCAGTCCGGCTAGCCCAGGTTCAAAGAGAAGAGCATTGCACCTCCTTTTCCAAGGGAAGCCGTGTCAAAGGATTTGTGATCGTCTTTACTTTGCCACAGTGCCACAGCAACAGTACATATGCTTATACCCCCATTCAGCAGGTGTTGTTATTCATTCACTCTTGCAGACATCCAGAGAGGACGGACTCTCTGACACACTCGTTTATTGATGCTGTTAGGAGCCCTTGGGTAGATTCTGACTCATGGCGACTGTAGGTGAAACAGAATGAAACCCAGCTTGGTCCTCACAATTGTCTGCACGCATTGTTTGCACCCACGATGTCCATCCATCTCCTTGAGGGCCCTCCTCCTTTTTGCCGTTCCTCCACTTCACCAAGCATGAGGCCCTTCTTCAGGGACTGGCCTCTCCTGGGAGCAGGTCCACAGTACGTGAGACGAAGGCTCGTTCTCCTTGCTTCTAAGCAGCACTCTGGCAGCACTTCTTCCAAGACTGATTTCTTTGTTCTTTTGGCAGTCCCGGGCACTTTCAGTATTCTTCACCAGCACCATCACTCCAATGTATCGATTCTGCTTTGGTCTTCCCTAGTCACTGTCCAGCTGACGCACGTTTATGAGGCAATTGAAAATACCATGGCTTGGGTTGGGTGCACCTGAGTGCACAAGTGATAGACCCTTGTGCTGCAACACTTTAAAGAGGTTTTACACAGAATATGTACCTAATGCAATGTGTTGTTTTATTTCTTGAGTGCTGCCACCATGCGCGTTGATTGTGTATCCCAGCAAGAGGAAACCCTTGAGAACGTCAACTTTTTCTCTGTTTATCATGAGGTGGCCTCTTATTGATCCGGAAAATAAAGCCGAGTGTGATCCAGTTTTTGCCCCCGAGGAGTTTCCGAGTCAGGAGGCAAGCGAAGCAAGGGAACACGGACGAATGCAGTGTGACGGTGCTGTGAGTGAAGGATGTGGGGACTCAGGGAGCAGCCAGCTCAGCTGGGCAGACCAGGAAGGGCAAACCTGCCCCATGCCCGCGATTCAGAGGATCCGTCCACCCGGCAATCCCTTGGACTTGAAGAACCCCTACCCAAGATGGACGAGCGACTGCAATGTCAGCGAGTCTCCAACCCCACACCCACTTTTGACACCAGCTGCCCTGGTCATACCTGGGGTTAAACTCAAGGTTAGCAGTTTGAAACCAGGAGCCACTCCTTAGGAGGAAGAAGAGGCTATCTATTTCTGTCTCAGATTTGTATCTTAGAAACCCACTGGACCAGCTTTACTCCATCCTATGGGGTTGCTGTGCGCCAGAATGCATTTGTTGGCAGGGAATTTAGTTTGCAAGCTTAAGGTACCCCAGGCCATCTTCACTTAACTTTAGCAGATAGACTGATGGATGCTATCCTCACAGGTTTCATTTATTGTAGTAGGAGAATAAAGGTGAAAAATCAGCCAAAGGAAAGAATGCTTCTGTGTTGGTGGATAATACAAGTAATGACTAAATACAGAAAGCTTGCACATCTTTTGTATATTAATTCTCATGACATTGCCCAAGCCATCAATATATAGGGATTCCAGCACTAGTACTCCCTAGATTTTTTTTTCCTCCTGAAAAATTGGTATTTTGAAAAAAACTTGGAGGATTATATGCTCCAACCTATTTTCATCTTCTCTTAGCTACTAAAAAACTCAAACATGAGTTAAATGTCGAATCACAAGTATTGGGATTGGGTAGCTATAATTTTCCTTCTGTCACATTTTAAGCTTTCATTTCCATGTAACATCCTCATTTCTTACTTATTTATATACTACTAGAACATACTACCTACTCTTTGGGGACATTGGGGGAAATGCAAAAGGTAGCTATGTAAATATCCCTGCCCCACATTCCTCCCTGGAGCAATTTCACTCATATTTGTAACTTAACCCAGCCCGATGGGCTAAAGTCTGACGTCAGTGGAATTAGAATCGAGTTTTCTAGACTTCTAAATCAGTATGCTGTAGAGGAGGCTGTTTATAACTTGATTTGGGAATTCAATTTCATCTAGTTTTATGGAGTTTTGTTCTATTTAATACCAAGTGCTAAAATAGGAAAGCAGAAAAAAAAATGTGCTCAAGGAAATGGAATATTTTAAGCACAACACTGTTCTTTTTGGGGAAATAGACTTTTATGTTATTATAATATTCTATATTGGCCAACAGGATTTGTAGATCCATTTAAATGTTTAAGTCAAGATGACTAAAAGACTTGCATACAGATTGAGAGCATTACAAGCTGTAGTCCTTCCATATGCTTGTCTCTTGTAAATGGAAGCCATTTGGAGTTATTGGAGGCAGGGGCATGAATTTGCCTGAATAGTGCACTGGGTGCCTGTTCATTTCAGCAAGACTGACCTGTAGTGGAGTTGACAGCACACCATTCCTTAAATAAGAAAGAATAAGATTACAAAGCTGTGTGGACAAGGGTCCTCGCCAGACATCCATAATCAAAGCAGTTTCCATTAGGTTCGTACAGATTGCCAGCTGTATGAAGGGTGGCTTCCTTGGTCTCACTCTTTCCTTTCTGGCTCCTTCATTTGCAGCTACCAGTAACCAGTTGAGGAGCCCTAGTCGACTAGTGGTTACGAGTTGGGCTGTGATGCTCAAGGTTGGCTGTTTGAAACCACCAGCTTCTCTCAGAGAATGATGGGACTTTTGTCTCCTGTCAAGAGCTTCCGTCTCGGGAACTCACCGGGGCACTTCTACCCTGTCCCATAGAGCCCATGTGGACTCAAGGGCAGTGAATTTGGTTTTTGTTTTTAGTAACTGGTGACAATTGAATTGATTCTGACTCCTGTCAGAGTAGAACTGTGCTCCATAGATTTTTTTTTTTCAGATACAGCTGACCAAGCCTTTCTTTCCACGCTCCTTTGGGTGGACTCAATCCGCCCACCTTATGGTGAACAACTAAGTTCTTAACCGTTTACAACACCAAGCGATGCCATTTGTGTCGAGAGGGTGCTTATTAGATACCAACTGCTGGAGACCCAGCAGGCGCAGGCACTGGGCTTCCTGGAGGCCATGGTGGTACAGGAGCCATATGGCACACACCCCATCACTTCCTCTTATGCCCCCTGGTTTGCTGGGGAAGGAAGGTTGCTGTGACCAGGACTCCTTTGAGAGGAGTCAAGACTTGAGGTTAGAATCCAAGACGACTTCGGAGGTCCTCTGACATCTTATCTCATCCAATTAGAGAGTGGCGGGGATTGTTCTGCTGGTTCTATAACACAAAACCCAAACACCGAACGCATCGCCATCCAGTCAACGCGGACGTAGCGTAACCTGATAGGACAGGGTAGACCTGCCCCTGTGAGTTTCTGAAAATGTATTGCTTTATGCAACTAGACAGCCCCATCTGTCTCCCAAGGAGCGGCTGGTGGTTTCAAACTGCCACCCTTGTGGATCGTAGACCAATGGGAAACTTGTATGCCACCAGAGCTTCTTTTTCACCACTAATATGGCTGAACCACAGGTGGTTCCATGGTAGTATTCTTTGTTCATCCATGGCAGACCTGAGTTCGATTCCCGGGCAGTGCACTCTTCTTTCAGCAGAGGCCAATTTGTTGCTATGATGCCACACCTCTTTCCAAGAAGCTTTCAGAGGGAATGCACACTAAGAACACAGGCCTGCTGCTCTGGTCCTAAAAATCAGCCGATGCCAAGCCCACGGATCACAGCGGTTTCCCCACAGGAGGGGCGTGGTTTGGGTCCAAGGAGTTGGGGGCTGCCTCGAAGGGAGCCAATACTAACAGCCATCTTGTGGTGGTGCTGAGTCTCCCCACTGGCCAGATGAGATTCTGTAGCCTCCCTCCCCAGGGAAGCCTGGGCTAGCCAGAACACCCTCTGTCCACCCTCCAGGCATACCAACTGCCAGCTTTTCTCTTGCTTGGGTTTTCTGGCTGTATTCATGATGGACTGGACAGGCCACCTGTCATTGCCGGCGCATCCGTACCAGCTCCCAGGGGATCCCCGTTACTTCCGACACTGAGCCAGCATCCCATTGCCTGACTTCTGTAACTGGGGTATCTGATTTGGCTGCTTCATCACCGTTCCTGTTCTTCCTCCCCCCAATGATTTTATTGGGGGCTCTTATAATATTCAGTACATCATTTGTATCAAGCATATTTATACACATGCTGCCATATTCATTTTCAAATATTTTCTACTTGAGCTCTTGGTATAAGCTCCTCCCCCCCTTTTTTAATAGATTACTTTATTGGGCGCTCATACAATTCCCATCACGATCCATACATACATCAGTTGTATGCAGGCCACATCTGCACAGTTGTTGCCATCATCACCCTCAAAATATCCTCAGTACCAGCTCCCCATATTTCCCCTCCCTCCCTCTCGCCCTCTTTCTCTCCCCCATGAACCCTTAATAATTTACAAATTGTCATTACTTTTTCATATCGTACGCTGTCGAATGTGTCCCTTTACTCACTTCCCTGTTGACCATGCCCCCGAGAGGAAGTTGTATGTAGATCCCTGAAATTGGTTCCCCCTGTGCCTGTCCTTATTTTTTAAGTGCTGCCCTTTTCTTCTCACAGTAAATCAGGTTCAGAGACGATACTAGGTGTAGTTACTTCGTGTCTTTTTCAGACTATTAGATGGGACATTTGGGGCTGGTAAAATCGAAAGCTTGTGCTTCGTAAGTTCTCAGAACTCACGGCTCTCAGGTCGACCGTGATTCACTGTGACCCTGTGGGACAGGGAACAACGGTCCTGGGGGATTTCCGAAACTGTAGGGCTTGACGGGAGGAGAGAGCCTCATCTCTCCAGACCAAGGGTTCTCAGCTTTCCTAATGCCACCACCCGTTCATACAGTTCTTCGTGTGGCGGTGACTGCAACCATAGCATTATTTTCATTGCTGCTTCACAGCTGTCATTTTCTTTCTGTTACGAATCAGGCGACTCTTGTGGAAGAGTCATTGACCCCCCCCCCCACAAGGGGTTTTGGCACACAGGTTGAGAACCACTGCTCCAGAGGAACCGCTGGTGGTTTTGAACCGCAAGCTTTGTGATTTGCAACCCGACTTGTCGCCACTATGCCACACACCCCCCGACCCCTGCCTGTGCTTCCTTGTTGTTATATGACCGTAGAGGATTTGGATATGACCTCTTCAATAGAACCAGAGTTTGCTTGAAGAAAGAAAACAAGCAAAAACCACTAGTCATTTATTCATCGATTCCCTCAGCCATTCATTCAACTCCAAATATATCCCAGGAACAAGAAGGGAAACAAGTTCTAGCCTTTGGGATAGGCACCGACGCTGATCTCTCCTGAGCCCTGTCAAGATCCAAAGCCCTGGCCTGGCTGAGCGAACCGTGCCCCCCCCCCCCCCTCTGTCCCCGCTCTGCTCCGTGGAGGTGCCCCACGCAGGGACTCCATATGAATTCATCACCTCGCGGGCTGCTTTCGGTCCAGCCTCAGGTGGGGTCCGGGTCGGATTGCCGTGGTGCAGGCCGGAGTGCTGGGAATGGCTTCCACCCCCTTCCTGTTCTCAGCGGTTGATGTTATGTTGGCGCAGGTCGGCTGGTTGGGCCCACTTGTGTCACCGTCACCATAGGAACCAGAATGTTTCCACAACAGTCCAACTTGGGGGCTGGGGAGGGGTGAGGAAGAATGTGAACCAGACTGCCTTAATTCCCCGCACATGATAATTCGGCATTTTCTCAGTTCCAAGCGTCTGGATGACAAGTTGTTCAGGAAGTGTGCATCCTGTCTCTTTCCCCTGGCAGCCCCCTCATTTAGAAGTATCAGCTACTACTGCTTGTGTTTTGAGGTTCTTTGAATAATAAACCTTTGAAAGTAGAGGAAAAAAGCCTCTACTTTCCATTAAAGGGTCTCTCTCAATGGATTCCAATAATAGTAGTAATAATAATAATAATAATAATGATAATTTTTTTCTTCTTTGAAGAAAGGTGAGAACTTCAACATATCGATACATACAAGGGACTTCATGAAGCTGATTGCAGTGTGTGTGTGTGTGTGTGTGTGTGTGTGTGTATCTGTGTGTTTATTAGGAAGGAAGGAAAAGATAGTGAAAATTTCCACAAACTTTTTGCAATTCCTTGGGTCACCTTCACTGTGCCAGGTGTAGGGGGAGTTATATTCCAAAGGGAAATATATATATTTCAGCCCTAGTCAAATCCGAGCTGCATCAGCTGAAAAAATCAAAGAAGCCAAACTGGCTTTGCAGGGAATGAGCTTGGTCAGTGCCGTTAGAGCGATGGGTTCCAAACCCAGCATTTGTCGGGTGGAAAGGCCCGTGACACGTGGCCAGTGTGATGTGGCGCCTTCTCCGTGGTGGCAGTGGCGGCAGAGGAACAGCAAGTGACTCTGTTTCTGCTGCTCCAAGTCTGCGACTTTTCCTGCTCTCTCAGCACCGTGCGGGAGTCCGCAGAGCTGGGGGCTGCCTCTGGAGGCCCCACCTACCCCCCCCCCCCCACCTGCTCCTGCATGTGCGGACAGGGCCTTTGACATCTGCGAAAGCCCCCCTGCCTGACATTTAACGACTGAGCCACAGCTTGATTCAGAGGCCTGCATCTGTGAGCAGATTGGCTGCCAGCAGGCCACGGCTTTCCTCTGCTCCAACTTGGGTAAAAATAGCACAGTCGTGGGAGGGTTTTAATATTTTTGGAGGATAATGGCGACCGTAAGAAAACATACCCCCACCTCTTCCCTCCTTCCCGCCCCCGCCCTCCTGCTCCACTGACACTCATTGCCGATTCCCAGGATGGTGGGGAGAAGTGTCCACAGCCTTTTGAGGGAAAGGCGTTTCAGAGCTGGCAGAGAGGTCCGGAGAGCTAGTCTGCTTTGTTGCTTTTACAGTTGTTGAAACGGAGGCTCCGAAAAGCAGGGGCACGTGTTCTGGATGTGACCAGATGTCCCACTTTTTAACAATTTAGCAACATCCTGCGGCAGTTTAAAATTAAAGTAAATATATTACAATACTATTTTTGCGTTCTATGAGCATTCTTGTTGCTCCATATAGACCAAATTTTTAATCAAGAATGCCACCTCCCCCCTATTAATGGTGTCCTGCTTAAAATCTGGCCACTTTAGTTCTGGTCCATGTGTGGGGCCTTATCTGTGTGCACATTAGTCCCTGGCACCTTGGACGCACAGCAGCATTAAAAACACGCATGCGGCTATTAAAAGCCTTTTATAAAACTTCTTGGATTACTAACTTCAAGCTTGTTTCTGCCCATTGGAGGTTCTGGCATGCCCATGTGCAAACTGGCATCTTTTCAACAGACGGATTTCCTCAAGTGAGTTCTAATGTATGTTTTTGTTGCGATTGTGCGAAAGAAAGGACAGCGCTGAGCCTAAGTGTTAGCCCTAATCCTGAAGGTGGAATTCTGACAAACTTTTAATACTCTTTTACCGTTAGCTTTGATTAAAATTTTTTTTCCCAACAAGACTAGGGTGATTTTGCCCTGAGTAGCAGTCAGTGGGGTGCCACAGTGGTGCTGTGGGTTAGGTGTTGGGCTGCCAGGGCACAGGTTCAAACACACCAGCCATCCTGGGGGAGAAAGATGAGGCTGTCTTGCTCCCCTTAACAGTTGTCATTTTGGAACCCCAAAGGGGCAATTTTACTGCACCTGATAGGGAGCCCCTTTGGGTAGTGGTTACATGTTGGGCCGCAAACTGCAATGCCAGCAGTTCAAAACCACCGTCTACTCCGTGGGCAAACGATGAGGCTTTCTACTCTCATAAAGAGTTGACTTCTCGGGCAACCCACAGGGGCAGTTCTACCCCGACCTAGCTTGTTGCTGTGAATCCAAATGGACTCCACCGCAGGGGGTTTGGCTGGGTTAGCAAGAGCCCGCATCAGCATGCACCTGGGTGTCGGTGTGTGGTTCACATGCTGTCGGCTGTTCTCCCTCCCGGCCTTGTGCGCGTCGACGGCTGTGAACATCTAGTCACAGATACCTTTACAATCACGGCGACTCCCGATGCGAATAAGCAGGGCTTTGGGGAGTGAGACGGTGCTGAAGGTTATTTCTTCTACAGAGGCTACTTCAACGGGGTGATAGTTGTTCGAGGTACAAAGCAACCTTTCCTTCATTCATCCATGCCTAAGAAAACTGAGCGATGTCAGCGAGTCGTCTGTGCTGGCTTAGAGAGTCTCACGGAGGGTGCCAGCACTCTGGGGGTTTGGATGAGGATTCCTAGCAGACCCAAGGAAAAAGAAAGACTTGTTTCGCAGCGGACATTTCCTCATTCCTCTCCTGTAGCTCGTCTGTGTGGGTACTTCCTCTGTGGAGGAAGGGGCTTGGGGAAGAGGAAACAGTGGACTCATTGCCAGTCTCCTGTATTGTTTTTTTTCTTTTGCTTTAAACAGCTGATGTGAGTAGCTTGATTTCTCAAGGGAGAAGTCAAGAGTTATTCTTCATAATTATAACCCCGACTTTGACCATATACCATGAAATTAATTTCAAAAATAAAGGGGACGATGTGGGTTCCGGATAAAACAGAACCAGGCAAGGAAAAAAAAACATGATCTACATTTCCAAGGCTGATGGACTTCCCCTTTCATAAAAAACAATTTTTTCCCTTGTTATTTTTTTAAATTGATATCAATGTGACTTTGTATTTTAACAGCAGCAATGGTAGTTTCCTCACGACACTATAGGACAGGGTAGAACTGCCCTTATGGGTTGTAGCAGGTTCTCAATGTATTGTTGTTTGTGTTCTGATTGTTGTTGTTGTTGTTGTTGTTGTTGTTTTGGAATGGTAGCTTCATCAATAACTTGACTTGATGTGGTAGCAAGAACACTAAGATCTGATGAGGAGGGACTGACGGATGGACTGATGGAATGAATGAATGCATAAAAGGAGAGTGAGTGTGTTCCCATGACACAAATACATCAGTTGGGATGTGTCTGCAGCTAAGCAAAAGTGACCTCAACACGAAGGAGATGATACATGCTTCGTTTATTTTGTAGGTGAAGCCAAAAATCTTCCCACTTACCCGGGGCCAAACAAGATGCGAGATTGCTACTGCACTGTGAACCTGGACCAAGAAGAGGTTTTCAGGACCAAAATAGTGGAGAAATCACTCTGGTAATGACTTTTTCACTTCACTTGTTGATGATGTGTTTTCCTTCTGCAGAGACAGTATCTTGAACCCACATGCCACTTGCCTTTTTTCCTGCTTGAGCTTGGGGTGAGGTGGGAGAAAGATTCGCATGAGCTCTGGCTTGCAGGATGGTCAAGCTGGAACTCTTGTCCTTACTAAGTGCCCATAACGCCCTGGTCTCTGAGCAGCATAAAGGTATGGCAGCACATATATAACTCCTTGTCATCCCTCCCCTTAGCTCACCATCTTGGAACGCTTTTTAATTAGAGGTGTGTTGGAAAATGTAGATTGCAACCAAAGAATACAAATGCGTGATTTGTCAAGGGACATATGTTTGCTTTGTTTTGACTAACTTTTAAGTTTTTCTAAAGTGGCACGCTTAAGATGGCCACCTAGTTCATTGTTAACTGAGATAGGAGACCTGGGAAATGATTATTGATATAATCTGATGAAGACAGACTCCAAGAAAGGCCAACATTTTCTAAGTCTTCAGATTGAGACGTTGCTGTGTAAAACACTTCGGTGTTTCTCAGATAAAGGTTACATGAGAATCGTCTGGAGAACCTCCCTGATAAAGCACAGATCATCTACCTCAGGGTGTCTCTCTTGGGGACAGGGAATTTGTGTTTCTAAGATGCCCCCAGGCAATGGTGAGATGACAGTTTTGGGGGACCACGCGTTGGTTAGCATTCTAGGAGTACACCAGGCAACGTACCTATTGTGGGGCAGGTAGGAAGGGATTGCACCTTCAGAGTAGCTGATCCTGGGATGAGAGGAGAGAAACCAGAAACGAGTATGGCGAGGTGGTAAGACATTGACTGCGCTGTCATGTGTGTTAGGAGACGGGAAATCAGGGGTTTTCATAATTTAGGTCAGCCTCTGGGTGTGGGGAGGGGGTGCTACAGTTGTCTAATGAGCTCAGCTGCTAACCCGAAGACTAGTCTTTATGGATCAACTTCTGAAAAGTCAACCACTGACTAACTTACGGCGCACAATGAAAGAGAATATGGATACAGTGTGAAACGTCACTCGGTCAGTGAACCATTTGTGTAGAAATTGTCAAAGGGGAATCTAGGTTGTGTGTAAATCTCCACTGAGAACACACTGACATTAAAAAAATGGTTTTATTGAGTTATCATTTATAGAACAGACACAGTTATAATTTGCATACCACTCACATCTATAATTGGTCGTCTTATAAAGAGTTGTGCAATCATCATCACCACAAGCAGTTCCAGAACATTTTCTGCCTTCTTTCACTTACTACCAGCTCCCCATTTCCCTCCCACCTCCCCCAGTGAGTTGTTATTTATATTTAAAACAGCACCCTGGAGCACCTTAGTGGGGCTGTGACCCACACGGGCTTGCCCAGAGGCACAATCAACCCAGTGGCAACTGGTAAGGGAGTGGTCAGTCAGTGCTGGTGAGGGATGCCAGTGAGCTGCTTCCCGGGAAGTCGATCAGAAGGAGAGAGGACGTCTCTGAAGCCCCTGACTTCATCCTCAGCGCTGGAGCTAGTGTTTGTGTGGTCTCATGAAAACGGCTGTGTTGATTTGTGCACATTTATAGCAGATGAGTTATAGTCGCACAGATTGCAACTTCTAGGTGGGAAAAAAAACAACACGTTCTGATGATTTAATGAATTTAATTTTTAGAAAACTGTTAAGGATCCCCTGCCCCTAAGAGTGACTGGGAATGTGTTTTGTTCTCCTCCATAGACACCGTAACTGCAGATGCTTCTCTTGGTGAGGCTGCTTCCCAGGCCAAGCCATCATGGCGGCTGGTCTTCTCTGAATGCACACTGCAGCTTTTCTGTGGGGAAGTCATTGGAAAGAAAAGAAAACCAAAAAAAAAAAAAAAAAAAACCAAACCAAAAAAACCGACTGAGGAGTGTTGTCAGACTTTGAAAGAACGCCTTTATGGTCTTGAAGGTAGAGATGATGATGATGGGGTGCTAACTTCCTCTTAGGAAGATGAAAGTAACTGTTACTATCGTTAGTCTTATTGTAAGCTTCTCTTTCTCTATTTAAACAACCTGATGTCACAGGCCAGTGGACGTCTCTGTAAAGTCTGTCTCCTCCCCCGACCCTGGCTCTTCCCAGACCACTGAACCCAAATCTCTGAAATCTCTTTGGAAATTCCTATTGTAGGTGAGGTTGAGAAACGAGGACCCATGACTCCAAATGGACCCCAGATTCGTTTAGAACTGAGCATGATGGTTTCTGGTTCTGGTGGCAGTAGAAAATGTGCTTCGGGGGTGGGGGTGGGGGGCCCGGCTGTAAATGAGAGCTACATCAAAGTGACGGTGCCATGGAGACATAGTTAAGCTCTAGATAGATATATGAATGGATTATAGCTTCACACTTAATTCTAGCCTCAATCTAAGGATGATGAGTTCTTATAGCATGGCCCTGCTAGATGCTTGACCTCTTGATGAGATCCCTGAAGATATGGGTGCTACTGCAAAGTGTGGTGAAGAAATAACATGTGCCTGGCTATCAGAAAGAATCCTGTCTAGGGTATTAAAGGCTTTTATTAAACAAGGTATTAAACAAGCAGCCATCTCAGTGAGGAATCAACTAAATTCACATGGAAGAAGCACATTAGCGGGTGTGATCCCAGGATTGTAAATCATATAATCCAAATTCAAAGGAGGGAATGATATCAGAGCTTCCATTGTGAATACTCGGTTTGCAGAAGGCTGTGGACAACAGTGAAAGCCCCAAATCCCTTTGCAGGGTCCACACATAGGCTAAGCCTTTGGGGAATCACTTCTGGTCATCGTAGAAGGATGTGAATGCTCTTGGTATCAGACAGAGAGCAGTGTCAAGTCGATTGTAGTGGATAGAGTTATATAAGAATGTAATGTCATTTGATTTGCTTTTGGACTCATTTAAAAGTTGTCTCAGTTGAAAAAAAAAAGGTGAAGGAGAAATACAAGTGTATTAAGCTTCTGGTGAATTCCTTCTGACCGTAGATCTTGTGAATAACCTTGGCATCATGCAGAGTACATTGGAAAATGGATTATTAAGATGTCGTTAGGTTATAATTTAATACTTAATCATTTGATCTCCCAGTTGACCCATTTTAAATTTGAATCATGACCACAAGTTTAACCATTAGAGACAGCCACCAGATCAGTGGCTTCTTTGGGGTGTAGCAGGAGAGCAGGGAGGAAATAGAGAGCTAATAACAATGAGTACAAGAGAGAAGAAAATGTTCTAAACTCATGACCACGATTCTACAACTTTTCTTGATATGATCCACCTATTGAATTGCAAGATATTGAATTATGTGTTAACAAAACTGTTTTAAAAGTGATGTCCTACTACTCTCCTTGCAATATTCTGTGATATTCATAGCTAGAATCAGGTAGTCACTTCCTTTATAAGGAACCTGTTCCTGCCACCGTGAGTGCCCACAAGCTGATGAACTTGACTCACACAGAGCCCCTGACTGCTGCCGACAGATATTTACTCACTGTTTCTTACGGACACTTTTAATGAGCTTGGTCATTGTTTTCACTAATTAGTTCCATGATTATTTAGTGAACTCACCTGTCAGGCTGGATACAGAAAGTGGTTCTGTAGCGGAGCAGAAAGGGTTAAAACGGACAGTAAAGAGGCACAAGCCCTGAGAAAATAGTTCAAGAACTTAAAAAACATGGACATGTGTGTGGTTATTTAGTACTGAGGCAAGCAACCCTAGTCACACTGATGGACCTTGTAGGCCAGGACCCAGGAACGCTCTCCTTTATGTGTAAAGGTGAAAAGGAGATGCTTGCATTCTCTAAATCTGTGGTTCTCCACCTTCCTAATGCCACAACCCTTTCATTCAGTTTCTTATGTTGTGGTGACCCCCCAACCGTAATTTTTTCATTGCTACTTCATAACTGTAATTTTTCTATTATGAATACTAATGTAAATATCTGATAGGCAGCAGGATGTATTGCCATTGTTACAAATTGAGCATAGCAAAAGCATTGTGATTTATCACAAAGCAATATGTACTTATATATTGTGAAATATTTATTTCTAGTTGCAAATAATTTGAATTTTGCCTTAAAGTATGGAGTAGTGTGGGTATACTTGTATGGGGGCGTATCTGCATGTGGTTGGGCCCACCTGGAGATGGCTAGAGGAGCAGTGTTTTGGTTCCTAAGACCATCGGAAATATGTGTCTTTCGATGGTCTTAGGTGACCCCTATGAAAGGGTTGTTTGACCCCCCACAAGTTGTTCAACCCCCACAGCTTGAGAACCGCTGTTCTAAAAGAAGTTAGCAAGAAAACCTGCCTGTCTTTATTTACATAATGGTGAATATTCAAAACAAAAACCTGACTCTCATAGGAGTTTGCAGTCCCTGAAACCTGCATGCCTGGTCTAAAGAAACATCAGCCTATAAAAACAAGTGAGTGTCGCCTGGAGTGGTAATTTGTTGTCATCCACTAAAGCAATGACATGCCTGTCCCAAGCCAATTTATTCATTTCTGAAGGATCCCAGTTTAATCTGTCTCTCATAGAATTCCTAGGCATTGCGTTCCAAGGACGATATATGCAAAGTACACAGAAAGCAAAGCATCTTGTAAGGTGCCAACAAAAGGCACCGATAGCAAGCTTGGGCCTGCAGAGTTAGAATTCTCCAACAAAGAATGTGGACAGCCTAAGTGGAATTCTTGAAATGAAAAAATTAGACAAGCTGACAACCATGAGTAGCATTACAAAACCGTAAAGAATGCCAAAGCTAATTTGGAAAGGAAGCTCTCAAAGTGAAAATTTTAAACAAAACAAAACAAAACACTTGGTGGATGAGTTAAATCACTGATTCAACATAGCTGATGAGAGAATTAGCAAATGACAAGACTCATGTGAAGCCTGGCTCAGAGGGACAAAGAATGAGAGAGAGAGAGAGAGAGAGAGAGAGAGAGAGAGGTCTAGAGACGTGGCAGAGGGGGTGAGGATGTCTCCTGGGGATTCCAGAAGAGGACAGGGAGAGACAAGAAATGAGAGAGACTGTGTTTGGAAATTACTGGAGGAAATCAATGGCTCCCGTATGATGCAGCCCACATTCTTCCATGTCCTCCATTGGAAAAGACAGAGTCTGGAGATAGCAGAACTTTCTGGAGACTTTGCCAGAGATGGCACACGAGAAGGCGAGGGCGCAGACTCTGATGGTAACGATGAGAATGGAAGGAAATGGGTAAGTGGTAGGGAGACTGACTGCCCCAGGTCAACCACCCAGGGCCTCAGACACAGTTCTCCAACCTGGATAATGGACCCAGAGGTGGGAGCGACTGTGGCTTTGTGTCACTCTGTGTCGCGGTGGTGACTCCCAGGATATGTACAAGGTGCTCCTGCATTTTCCTCAGGATTCTATTACCTGTCATATTTGGTTCTTCATGTGGCTCAGCAGCTGAAGCTATTCTCATACGCTGATCCTGCAGGATGCGTGGAACTGCCCCATAGTGTTTCCCAGGCTGCAGTTTTTTATGGGACTAGATTGCCAGATCTTTTTTTTCCCAAGGAGTCCCTGGCACCGAGCTTTTGGTTAACAGCTGAATATGCAACCAGTGAGGAGGCTGAGCGATTCCTAAAGTCATGGTTGAAATAAAGAAGTCTCAGCTCTGGTCCTGAGGGGTTCATCTGTCCTGGATTCTCTGTGTTTCCAGTTCCTATCTGTACCAGCGTACATCCTCTGGTCTAGCCGAATTTGTAAGGTAGAGTTGGGTTCAGGATAGTGGGGAGGGGAACGCATTTAAGAACTCGAGGAAAGTTATATATTTCCTCGTTGCTGCTCTGCACCCTGACTGACTCGTCTCCTCCCCGAGACTCTTCTGTAAGGTGATGCCCAGTTGCCTACAGATGAGCTTTGAGTCCCCACTCCGCACTCCCCCACATTCACAATGAAATGATGTTTTTTTTTGTTCCTTGATGCCTGATCCCTGATCCCTTTGACACCTTGTGATCACACAGACTGGTGTCCTTCTTCCATGTGGGCTTTGTTGTGCTGAGAGTGGTGATACCAGGAGGGTGGAGGGAAGTTGGGGTAGAAAGGGGGAACTGATTTCAAGGATCTACATATAACCTCCTCCCTGAGGGAGTGGACAACAGAAAAGTGGGTGAAGGGAGACGTTGGACGGTATAAGATAAGACAAAATAATAATAACTTATAAATTATCAAGGGTTCATGAGGGAGGTGGGGGGGAGGAAGGGGAAAAACAAAGAGCTGCTATCAAGGCTCAAGTAGAAAGCAAATGTTTTGAGAATGATGATGGCAACACATGTACAAATGTGCTTGACACAGTGGATGGATGTATGGATTGTGATGAGAGTTACAGAGCCCCCAATTTATATATACATAGTCAAAGAGCAGGCTAGGTACCACTTAGTTCTTGCACCTCAGAGTTATAGACTCAGGAGTTTATAAGGTAGATGTATCAGTTGTTCGATCTGAAAAAAAAAGTAAAGAAGCCTCTCTGTGCATTTCTGAACTCAAATAATTAGAGCGTGTTGTTCTCTAGTGCTGGTGATTCCCAGCCTGGTGGGCCAGGTGGCCAACACCAGCAGGACTGTACAGCCCGATCAGAAGGGACAATTCGGAGACCAAAATAACCCGCACAAGTCCCTTTTGTTGCCCTCTGAGTGGAGAAGTGTCTGGGATAGGGTTCAACTAGCTTCGGTCTCACCCGATACTCCCTTTCAGATTCAACGTGAAACGGCCAATTGAGTGTGTGAGAAAGACAAAGTAGCAAAAATGATTTCTTCCCCCCTCCCTTTTTTTCCCCTTAACAGCAAAGCGCCTTGGGGGCCCTGTGGGTTAAGCGTTGGGCTGCTAACTGCAGCACTGGCAGGTCAATCCCCCAGCCACTATGAGGGAGAGAAGTGAGACTGTGCCCTCCTTTAAGGGTGGACAGTCTTGGAGACTCTACGTGCAGGCTCGTAACATGTGGGCTTCTTCCCTCCCTCCCTTCTTCCCTCCTTCCTTCCTCTCTTAAAAAGGTTATTCCCAATGCCACGACCCTTTAGTATTGTTCCTCATGTTAGGGTGGCCTTCCCCAACTATAAAATCATTTTCATTGCTACTTCATAACTTTGATTTGCTACTGTTATGAATCACAGTGTGAGTATCTGCTAGGTAGAATGTATTTCCATTGTTACAATTGAGCAGAATGGAAGCATAATGATTCATCCCAAAGCAAAGGGGTCACGACCCACAGATTGAGAACTGCTGCTCTGACCAGGCTCTCCCTGTCTGTAACATGAGGAATACATGGCACTTTTAGAGCTGACCTTCACACTATCAATGACTAAAGAAGCCCTGGTGGGCAGTTGGTTGCATGCTACGCTGCAGTCTGGGAGATCAGCAGTTCAATGCCATCAGCTGCTCCTTGGGAGAAAGCTAAGGCTTCGTACTCTCATAAGTTGTTCCAGTCTAGGGCTGAGCCCCGGTGGCGTTAAGTGGCTGAGTGCGCGACTGCAGCCTGCAGGCTTGGCGGTTCAAATCCAGCGGCGGTTCTCAGGAGCAGCACTGGGTAGCGCCCACGACCACCAGAGGCAGTGATGCCCCCCCACCTCCCCCCCCAAAAAAAGAAGTTGTTCCAGTCTCAGAAGTCCACAGGGGGCAATTCTACCCTTATTTACAGGGTGGCTGTGAGTGGGAATTGACACGATATCAGTGAGTGAGAATATTGCCTACTCTTCCTCCCAAAATTAATAGATGTGGAAAGAGGCCATCATGGCTCAGTGAAGAGTTCACCCCAGAATCCCCTGATTGGACCCTGATGGTCGCCTTGCAAAGGGGTGCAGCCACAGAGAGGAGAGCCAACCTCATTTCTGATGCCAGCCTCTGAGCGGACCAGAGCCCTTTCTCATCCCTAAGCCACTGCTGCCTATCCGCCACACATTCCAACACCAGACACCCACTCTCCCTTCATCTCTGCCTTTTCTCTCTGAACATCTGTAGCAACCTGTGATCCCAAGGTCACAGCAGGTCGAGCCACGTGGCCAAGAGCCACACTGGACAAGATGGAGCAGCTGCTTTTGTCGCCTCTTCCGCCCTTTTGTCCCCTTACCCTCTTCCTTAGCAAAGCTATCAAAACCCGACTGAGCCCACAGCATCTCAGGTAAGTGATATTGTATCTTAGGAGCCTTGGTAGTATAACCTCAGGGTCAGTGGTTTGAACCCACCAGATGTACCACAGGAGAAAGAGGGGAGTTTTCACTCACATCAAGACTAAATGTCTCTGCCCTATAGGGTCACTCTGAGTCGGAATCAATTCAATGGCCATGAGTTCTGTGTTTTTATTTATTTATTGCACCTATATTTAAAGCATTTTACTGGGGGCTCATACAATTCTTATCAAAATCCATACATCCACCCATTGTGTCAAGTACATTTGTACATTCGTTGCCCTCTTCATATTGTTTGTATTTTTTGAAGGGCTTGCTTACACACTGCTAGGTAATAAAGAAAGTTAGACAGATGTATTTATAGCAGGGCCCCTTTTTGTTTGAAAACTTGTGATTGCTTCAAAAACTGACTGGAATATACACACAGATGCTTAGGTGGTTATTACTTCTGGGTTGTGGGTTTGTGGGAAGCCTTTCTTATTTCTTTGGTTTGTTGTTTTTTTAGGTAAAAGTTCAAAAAGACAGCAACAAAGACAAACCTTATAAAACGCCACAGAGAGAAGTTGGTGATCCCTCTGGGAAGCCTTATCGAATCTAAATTCTGTCCTTCTTGCCGCAGGCAGACGTTACCGACCCCTCTTGATGGTCTGTGCCCCATGGATGGGCGTGCAGGCCACTTGGTATTCAGAAGGAGCAGTTGGACCAGGGATAAGAAAGTGTCTCTCTGCTCTGCTGAGAGATGCAGATTGCTCAGAAAAATAGTACTGTTGTTCGGTAGAAATGACTAAATCAAGAAAGACCTCAGCAGTTCCAAAGTTTAATTCAGGAGGGGAGGAGTCATTTGGGGGTAGAAATGAAAAGGGCATCAGAGGAAGTCGGCAGTGAGAGAAGACAGACTCGTCCTTCTCTCGGAAGGTTTTTAGGAAAAATCACGTCGTTGACTTGCGAAACACCTACCCTGAGAGGACGAGACTATCCAAGTGGGGTTTCTCTCTCCCAGCGTTTACTCTTCTCTCGGAATTTCTGGAGTTCAAGCTAAAAAGAGAAGAAGATGAAAGCCCAGTCTGAACCAAGTGCCAAGAGGGAGCAGGGTCGAGCATGCCAGTGCGAGGAGAAAGTGGTGTTGCTTCTCCCTGTCTCCCAGAGCACTGCAGACAGTGCCGCTCCTTGGACTACTGTGCTTCTGGAGCTGGCTTGGGTGTGCAAAGCGGGTGCCAGCTCCTCAGTCTCGGGCTGTGTGTGGAAAGCTGCTGTTGGTAGGCATAGGGGAACACTCACAATGAAGCTTCAGGGCTGTCACTTGCCCACCAGGGTCCCCATTCATTCACACGCCTAAGCCCCATCTGTGCTGGTAGTGGTAGAGAAGACCGTCAAAGACTGAACCCCACGCAGAGAACAACTGCAGAGAGAGAAAAGGAGAAGCCCTCAGGATCCACCCCAAGCACGCGTGTGGGTTTTTTTGACTAAGGCAGTACACACACACACACACACACACACACACCATGTCCGCTGCCATGGAGTAGAGCAGAGCCTGACTCAGTTGGGACTCTGTGGGCTGCGCTGTGCAAGGTTGGCAGTTTGAAACCACTACCAGCTGCTCCCCGAGAGAAAGATGACTCTTCATCGTGTGTGAGTCTGGGTTCATGAGAGAAACAACGCCACAGAAACGCATATGTATCAGAGAGCGTTTTACATAAAGCGTAGGTGTACATTAGGAATGCGTCCCAACCCAGTGCTGCCCCAGCCCATAAGTCCAACATTAGTCCGTATGTCTGACACCGATTTACAAAGTCCTCCTCCATCTCACAAAACACAGTCAATGACGCCGACTGCAGGAGGAAAGCGGAATCAGTGAGCGTGTCAGCATCTCAGCTCTGGCAGGGTCTCCATGCGGCTGCTCCAGCACCCAGGGCTGCATCAGGGTAGGTCCCTGTGGCTTCTCCTCAGGGATGTCTCACAGGAAGTGAGCCTGGCCAGCTGAAGCAGGGAACTGGCTAAGGCAGCTGCACCCTGGTCCGACCATCAGAAAGAAAGGAGCCTAGAAAGGTGAAGCTCGCCGATCCATTTCTCTCTCTGCCCTTCAATTAATCCCACATGTGTTTATTGTCCAGGTTGGCACAATAAACCTCAACCCTCTCAAGTAGCAACCCTTTAGGACAGAGTTGAACTGCCGCTGTGGGTTTCTGAGACTGTCCATCTTCATGAAAACACAAAGGCTCATCTTTCTATGGAGGAATGACTGGTGGGTTTGAACTGCTAACCTTGTTTAAAACATGATGCCACCACGGAGACTTTAATAGTTTGGGGTGGACAGATCTCATTATCATTTCATTCCATTTTTTCACCCTCTTTTTGAAGCCCACCTTTATATCCCACCACACTTGGCATCACTCGGCAAGAGTGTACTGGATTTGTGAATGAATGAATGACAGTGGTTGAGTTTTTTCCCCTTCGAACATTGAGGGATGCTTTGAACTAATTATCCAGCTCACTGTGCATTTACAATATACATTGCTTATATAAACAGTCAAAGAGAATTACCACCACCCACCAAACACACACACCACACACACACACACACACACACACACACACACACACACACACCTTTGCTTTCATGCCTCAGCCCTGCACAGAGTCCACACTCAAAGAAGTCCCAGGAGTTGTCCAGCTGTCTGTGCCAGCCTCTGAGTGAGAGCAGGACTGTGGTCTGTAGGGCAGCTGAATTTTCAGAAGTGGTTTGCCAGGTCTTTTTGCTGAGGCACCTCTGGATGGACATGAACCTCCACCTTTTTGCTGAGCAGTCAGGGGTGCCTCTCCTTTCCAGGCTGACCTGTTGCCTGGTGTTTGGCGGCAGCGCACAGACTCCAGTGGGGCAGACGCTAGTTCTTCGACTGTATCTAGTTGCTGTCCAGCACCAGACGCTGGATTTTATTCTGAGCTGGCCACATTCAGCCTGTACCTGTCTCAGTCTAGGCTGGCCAAGTTTTTTTGTCTTTTTTTTTTTTTTGTATGCTTTGCACTCGTGTAGCTTCACTACATAGATTTACACGCAGAGTTTGTTGTTTTTTCCTTTTTGGGTGCGTTTGTTGTAACATACCTATGATTGCTGAGCCTGGTTTGGTGGAAATGGTTGTTGGGGGGGGGTGTACATTTATGTTAATCAGAATTCATCAGGTCCTTATGTATTTTTTTTTCCTTTTCCTGTGACTGTATCTGTAGGGTCCCCTTGGGAGCTTTTTGGAAGTGAATTGTCAGGTCTTCCTTCCCAGTCTGAGCTTGCTGCTGAAACTGTTTTATCACCATAGCAACATGCAAGCCTTCACTGACCCATGGTGGCTGTGCCCGAGGCATGTTGGCCAGGACCTGAACCCTAGTCTCCTGTATACAGGACAGAAACGAAGCCCATTGCCAGCGAGCTGAAGCCGAGTCACAGAGACCCTGGAGCATAGAGTAGAACTGCTCTTGTGAGTAGTGAGACCATAAGGCTTCATGGGAGTAGAAAACCTCCAAGAGTCGGCCAGTGGTTTTGAACTGCTCACCTTGTGCTTAACAACTTAGCTTGTAGCCACTGCACCACTGTGGATCTGTAATCTCCCACATGGGCAGTGTGGATTCTTCCACGGAAACACCACGAAGCCCCAGAAGTCTCTATGTTACCCAAGGCCACATGGAGACTGGACTTGCAGGTGGGAGGGACAGCGGGTCAAAGGCGCCCGGCTGCAGGGTAGGCCTGACCGAGGCTTGTGGAGGTGTGTGCCGAAGCCCTTGCTGACTCTGTGTCCCTTCAGAAGAGCACCAGCAGCTTCCTGACTGTGACTTTTTGTCACCCCGGGTGTGCTTTTGGCTGTGGGTCACCTGCAGACCTACCTGTCTGATTTAGCTTTCCCTGGATGTGCCCCGGTTTCTGACTGCCAAACCGGCTTTGCATCCTGACCCCGGGAGCTAAGCTTTCCTCAGGGCTCGATGGGTTTCGTGGTTCGTGTCTTCCTGCCAATTCCTCCTCCACAGCCACCTTTGTCTCTCCATAGCCCCCTTCAGCATCTAAGACCCTCTGGGATTTCAAACCCATTCTTCGAGCCCCGTCCCTAGCATTTCCCACGGCCCAGGAACATGAAGGAGCGAGGACAGGTGTCAGGAGGGGTGTGCTGTGCCACCGTCCCATTCAACGGTTCATAGCTCAGGAAGCGTCTCCTGTCCTTGGCCAAGCAAAGTGACTTGGATTCACGTTCGGAGAAGTCAGCCAGGCGTGAGGACTTGGCTGGCAATCTCCACCCCACACACGACTTTCTCACCGATCTGTTGTGTTTGCTTTGAAAACTCACCGTGTTGCTTGCCAGCTTTTCAAAAGTAAACAGTCCCACCCATCTGAAACTACACCGAAGAGCCCTGCCTCTTCAGCTCACGCTTTCGGCTGTGTTTGAATACTGCAGGGCTGGGCTGTGATTGGCCGAGGCCAACGGTTTGCTGGGCTGAAGGGCTCAGGATGACTCCTGGGCAGGAACTGTCTGCCCCAGCTTTTAGAAAACTGTGATCTCGTCTCAGATTGTCATCCCGCCTAAGGGAAGGGCTGAACTGATTTCTGTTCCATCCCCTCGTCCAGTCTTTCAGAAAAGAGGTGTTTTCCGGCCGTTGGCATTTGGTCTCATCACTACAGATATGTGTGTGTGTGCTTATTTTCCTTTTCTTTCTTTCCTTTCCTTTCCATCCTGTCCCTTGCAGAAGACAGAGTAGTTTTCTCTTCTTTGGGGCTGTCTCCGTTCATGGTGGGGTGGAGGGGGGTGGGGGCGCAGCTCTGGAATCATTCAGACAGTGACTTATGAGCTGGGGTCAGAGTTCAGGGTGGGAGGCAAGAATCTTTTGCAGCTGTACATCTGATTGAAGGCCTCAGGGGAGACGAAAGATTTCTCTGGAAAGCACGCAGATTCTGGGAGACTGACCTGCTCAGACCATTCAAAGGAAACCTGAAAATCACAGTGCAGAGAAAAAGAAGAAACCAAATGGTATTTTTGCCAGCTGCTCAATAGCTGTCGGTGGAGTGTGGAAATGACTGGCTTGTGCAGCCTACGGTTCCTTTATAGAACAATCAAGAGGCCACCCCAGTGCTGGGGACACGTAAAGACTTACCGCAAATCTGTGGCAGTACCCACCTTTCAAAAGGTACATAATGCAAGGTGGGGATGGGTACCGAGATAGGTGAATTCCTTTTCTTCCCTGATTTATCTTCTGTGGACACTGGACTACAATATTTGGCTTATGAATTTTTAATCCGGCTTTTTAAAAACATAACGATTTAACCATCGGCACCTTTTATTAGTCGATGCTGAGCTGTTTGGCAACAGGCCTGAGTCCTTGGTAGGGAAGAAGGTGGGGTGATGTGTGCCCACTTAGAGGGGCCCATAATTGGGGTTAGAAGTGTCCTGTAGGACTTCTGTCTGCATTACAGGGACAGCTTGCCGGGACTTTTCTCCCACAGAGTGGCTAGTGGGCTTGAACCATTAGCATTTTGATTAGCAGCTGGGCCTTTTGCCAAACTGAGAGTTTCTTAGCAAATGACGGACCCTCAGCTCATTTGGCTCTGGGCTGAGAACGGGCTTGAAAGCCCAGGGCAGTCCACAGCAAGAACTTCCCCATAGCATAGGAAGAGCTCATACGATGAAGAACAAAGACCGTTTTAAAAATAGTCTAGTCACAAAGAAGTTTGGTTTGGGGGTTTCGTTATTCTTCACCCCGCCGCTGTCTCCATCGGCCCTGGTGGGGGGACCACATCTGCAGGCCTGTTTTGGCAGCCTCTCGGCCAGCCCGCACCTTCCCCCATCCCAAGTGTTGGGAAATGAACCACTGCTTTTGCAACATCTCGAGGAGCTGGGGAGGAAGAGGGAGGACAGTCAGGCCGGCATATCCTTTGCGCGGCTGGCTTTGTTTTCTCGTCGTTAAACAAGGCCTGTCACAAGGCAGTGAGCAGTTCGGGTGTGGGATGGGGCAGTGCCAGCCTTGACCAGATGTCGGGAAAAGACACAAGGGAAAAGACAGTGGGTTTTTGGATGCTCTGAGCTGTACAGATCGAGTGTGTGGGCTCCAGCTTAGGCCTCGTTTGCAAGGCCTCCGCAGCTGAGTCTTGTCCCCTTCACCGCACACCCACCCTCCATGCCGATGTGGAAGGTAGATGTATTCTCCCTGTCAGAGCCCTTGCAAGAGATCCGCTCTCCGCCCTTATAAAAGTTCCCTTGACTGTGAAACTTCGTTTGAGTGACTTCCAGTAATTACTGAGGGGCCCCAAAGGGAGCTTGTCCGTCTCACCCGGCCTCAGAGGCAGATGCTGTTGGCATGCCTTCATTTCCGTATGTCAAATGGCCGTATTGAAGGCAGGCCAATTCATTTTCGACGAT
Organism: Nesogale talazaci; assembly: GCA_004026705.1. Classification (NCBI taxonomy): domain Eukaryota; kingdom Metazoa; phylum Chordata; class Mammalia; order Afrosoricida; family Tenrecidae; genus Nesogale; species Nesogale talazaci. The sequence goes on along the minus strand of PVJH01002606.1, from coordinate 71,074 downwards.
GGGTTCGCTTCTACTTGGAAAGAGCTTGCTGGAGCCCTCGGGGCCGAGAGTGGGAACCCACTGCACCCAGGCATGAATCATGCTGCTTGACTGCTGCTCGACCTCTGGGTGCTCAGGTCTGGGCTGGAGACAAAGCCGGTCCTGTGCGAAGTGCTAGCCCAAGGTTAGGCTGGTAATGTTTGGGGGGTGGGGGGAGCCCACAGTGGCTGTGGGGGCCCTTTGATTCGATGAGAAAGAAGAGATTGTCTTGCACTGGCAAACCGAGAAGGACGGTGGCATGGGGAGGGGGGAGCGGAGAACTCACATGGCTTCTCACGTGCAGCCAGTTCCGTTTTTCCTTTGAAAAAGAGACATTTCACCGGGTAGATGTTTGTGTGCTGCTTCGTGAAGAGCGGAGGACCAGCTTTCCGGCGGGTGAAAGGAGGCTTTCCGAACAGGCTTCTCTTGGGGCTTGGCTGTGTCTGGAGAGAGCTAGGGGCCTGGGGGCCGAGTGCCACATCCCCTCTGCATTTGTCCTCTGCACCCAGCTGGGCATCAGGGCTCAGAAAGAGGGAAGAACGGGGTCTATTACCCACTGAGATATGAGGTCATATCTCACCTCCTCTCTCTCTCTCTCTCTCTCTCACACACACACACACACACACACACACAGCAGGCGATGTCTGTTTCCCTAACACTAATGAGTTGATTCCGACTCACATGGACCCCGTTGTATCCAAGCAGAGCTGCCCCCATGAGGTGTTCAGTGGCCGACTTGCAGGAAGAGATCGCCAGGTCTTCCTTCCCAGGTGCTTTCACATGGATTTGAACCTCCAACCTTTCTGTACGTAGCCAAGTCCTTTGCTGTTGGCTCCACCCAGGGACTCCTTCTCTATTTTGGTTTCAGAGATGAGTCTGTAGCCGCTTTTCCTGGGGGACTCCTGGTGGGCTAGTGGAGGACGCGTTGGATGGCGAACCTGAAGGTTAGCTGTTCAAAGTCATCAGCTGCTCTTCGGGAGAAAGAGGCTTTGTAACCCACAGAAGCAGTTCCGTCCTACAGGGTCGTCATGAGTCAGAATTGACTCGAAGACAATGAGTTTCAGGGTGGAACTTTTGCCGGTGGGCCACCTAATGTTGAATTCTGCTCCGAGGCTGGGAAGGTATTGAACATGAGTCTTTCTTTCCCGAGAGCCCTGTTGAGATGGATACCACCTATTGTGCCATGCCGTGGCTGTGAGGTGCCATCGAGCAGGGACCTGTGCCCAGCAGAAGGAAACTCTGCCTGGTTCGGCACCATCCTCCCCCTTGTTCCTATGCCTGACTCCATGGCTACAGCCTCTGTGTCCTATGCAACGCCATGGCCTCAGGATTCATGGGAACATTTATGTGCCGGTGCTTTTACCAAAAACTAAGTCCATGCCATGGAGCTGATTCTGACTCGCAGGGACTTTATGGGGCAGGGGAAAAACGACTTCGCAGGGTAACAACGCCAGACATCTTCACAAGAGCAGACAGCCTCATTTTCTCTGAGGAGTGGCTGGTGGGTTCGAACCATTGATGACCTTGTGGTTATCAGCCCAATGTCTAACTCACTGGGCCAAGAGGACTTTCGTACTTTGACTATTGGGGCGCATTTCCGAGATTACCGCAGGATTGGTCTGCATTTGCTCATGGATGTCAAAGAGTGTTAGTCCTTGGTGTTCTCTGTTATAGGAGTTAACCCATCTGTGCTGCAAAATTAGATAGCTATCTTTTCCTTTGCAAGATTAAAGAGTCCGCAGAGGATTACTATTTCTCATATGAAAAGAACACTAACATATTCGGGCAATGATGGGTGTTCTAAGAGAAAAGTGGGCACAAGGTCATTTCAGGAGGAAAAAACCCAAAAATACTCATAAATATGCCATCATAAATTCAATTTAACTAATAAATTGAAAAGAATTTAAATTTAACCAGTGGATTTTTTGGAGCCATTCGTGTATTGTCACATAAGCACTGACAGAGCCTGGACTCTGCCTGGTCCAGAACCATCCACGCCCAAACACCCAACCCACTGCCATGGAATAAATGCTGACTCATAGAGACCCTGCCTCTGGGGGTTTCTGAGACTCCTCTCTTTATGGGAGTAGAAAGCTCTTTCTCCTGAGCAGTCCAGGGGGACTGATGGTTTTGAACTGCTGACCTTAAGGTTGCAGCCCAATGCAGAACCACATGTTATACTTGAGCCCATTGCTGTAGCCGCCAGATCAGTCAATTTTGTGAAGAGTCTTTCTCATTTGTGCTGCCCCTCCCCCATGTCCAGCCTGATGACCTTTTCCAGGAACTGGTCCTGCGTGATGACATGCGCAAAGTCCGGAAGGCGAAACTTTGCCATTCTGGCTTCCAGAGCATCCTGGCAGGACTTTTTCCAAGACGGACATGTGCTTCTGTCAGTTTATGGTCTCCTCTAAGCCATCAGATTAGCAAATTAAAATGTTTTGATGAGACTAAGCAGAGCACGTGTTTGTAGATTGCCCGTGTGGGTGTTGCATATGGTTTTATGTGTCAGCATCCTTAAAGCAGGGAGTTGGTCTTTTCCCAAGCAATTCCACTTACAAGAATTTATCCTCCGGAAATAATTGGAGTGTGCAAAGATCCATACACAAGAAGGCTTCTCATTCTTAATTTATTGCTCATAATTGTGAAAAAATAAAAAAGAACCCAGGTGTCCATCAGTGTAGGAATCTTTATCTAGTTATGGGAATCCATACCACAACATACTACTTGGCCAGTAACATTTTATTTCTTTATTTCTTTGGAAAATGGTACATAGCTAAAGGAAGAAACTGACCGAAAATGAGAACATAAGTTTTGTATAAAGTATATATGTATATCTATGAAGGGGTTCCAAAAACTCTGAAAATTTTCCATTTTTCACAAGCTTTTTGAAGCCCCCCTTTATTTGACATATATAGTATGATGGATATATGTCTATGTAACTAGATCATTCTGTATATGTATATGAAACATATTATTAGAAAAATAAAGTTAGAAAATACCCCACCTTATTATTTTTCTTTGAGATCTGTATTGTTTTTGTTTTTTAATTTTGTTTTGTAAACAACTTTCATCGGGGTGTAATGCATAAATTATTTTGTCAGTCATTTAAAATGTACAATTAGATGTTCTTTTTAGCATACTCTGGGTTGCACTGCCATCGCCACAATTCATTTGGAAACAACTCAACTCTCCCCAAAGATCCCATACCCTTTAGCAGTCAACACTGTCCCTTAATGTCTTCCACCCCAGCCGTAAGTCCACAGCCGCCAGATCCATCTCTGCTTGTAGCGGACCTGTAGGACAAAGCGGAAGTACACCTTACACTTTCCCAGGCTGGAATCTTTAAGGAATCAGATGGCTGCATCTTCCTCCCACAGACTGACTGGTGGGTTTGAACAAAGACCTTTTGGTTAGCTGAGGAACGCTTTAACCACTGGGTCACCAACGCTCCTTCTTCCCAGCTGTAGGCAACCAGGAATCTACTTTTTGTTTGTCCGGATGTGTCTCCAGTGTCTATTTCACATAAACAAAATGATGCACTCTGTGGTCTTTCACATATGGCCCCTTTCCTGTAGTGTAATGTTTTCAAAGTTCATCTTTATTAATAGAGTCATGTATCACTGCTTTGTCGTGATGGATAAAGTTCCATTGTATGGATATACAGCATTTTATTTATCCATTTTCAGTTGATGGGCATCCCACTTGTTTTGCTTTGGGATATTGTGAATAATACTGCTATGGTTATTAATGTACAAGTTTTTCCTGTGGACATATGTTTTCATTTATTTAGTGGTGTAATTGCTGGGTCATATGTTAGCTCTCTGTTTAAGATTTTGCAACTGCCGGACTGTTTTCCAAAGTGATTGCACCATTTTAAATTTCCACTCACAGTGTATGAAGCTTCCAGTTTCTTTACGCCTCATCAACACTCGTTCTCTCTTCTTTATGATTGTCACAGCAACCCAAGTCCACTGGTACTGAGTCAAGTCCAACTCCTGTGACCCCTGAGACAGAGTAGACAGGGTTTTCAACGCTGGGAATCTGGATAGAAGCAGACTGTCACCTCTGTCTCCCATGGAGCATTTTTATTTTGAAGCAATCTCTTTCTCTGAGTTAAAATGGAAGGAGACATTCTGTCCAGTGTGTGCCGTTTTTCAAAAGAAACAATTAAAATCATAAAGGAGTGGAATTCTAAACCATTCAGTTAGGGATAAGCCGAGGAAAATAATATTTCATTCACACACACACACACACACACACACAAACCAATTTTTGGGGAAAGGATCTGGCGTAGTTGATATGGTGATTGTATCTGAAGGTAATTGCCCTTGGCATGCTTCCCCTTTTAGGAGATTTACCCTTGACCTTGATAATCTAATTATGGGAATCCTTGTTTCATCTCCTCTGTGAAGAGGGATTCTGAGAGAAAGACCATTTTTGTATTTGCTTCACGCTCTGTTACTAATGGGCTCACGCTTAATTTAAATGCCGTCAGCAAATCACCATGAAACACTTTGGAGAGAATTCAATGCACCACTTTCATGACAAAGAATTGTTTTAAAGATTTTTGACATTGTCAGGCAATTATCAAAGGGTTACTATAAAATTACGCATACTCTGATGAATATTATGTTTAATTACTATGCCTTGTTTTAAAAGATAGTTCGTAAGGAACCCTGGTGGTGATGTCTTGTAAGCATTGGATGACTAACTGAAAGACCAGCTGTTCAAACCCACCAACAGTTCCTTGGGAGAAAGATGAGGCTGGCTGTTCCTGTAACAACATACAGCTTCAGAAATCCCTGTGTAGGGTTACTCTGAGTAGAAATTACTTTAAGGAAGTGGGTTTAGTTGGGTGGGGTCTTTTTGTTTGTTTGATATAGAGTTAAAGATTTTTTTTTTTAACCTTTAGAAACTGCTTTCCTGGAATGAGGCCTGAGTATCAGTAACTAGAGTTTGTTGACTGAAGGGACCTTGAGGGTTAAGCACTAGGCACCTAACTGGAAGGTCAGTGGTTTGAGCCCACCATCCGCTCTTAGGGAGAAAGATGAGGCAGTTGACTTCTGTAAAGACTGATCCTTCCCACAGGGACAGTTATAGATTGTCCCACCAGGTCACTTGGAGTCAGAATGGAGTCCAGGTTGTCTTTTCTTTAAAAAGAAAAAGTCGTACATTCAAAAGCCAATTCACTGCCACCAACCCGTTCCAACTAACAGCAACTTTAGAGGTCAGTGTAAAGACCTTAAGTCTTTTTTTTCCCCTCGTGACACTAAGTCTTTATAAAAGTAGACAGCCTCTTTCTCCACTCATGGAATGATGGATGGGTTCAAACCACTGACCTTACAAATGGCAGCTCAGGATGCAACCCCTCATACCGTGAGAGTTCTCTCATAGTTCTACATAAAGACTTAAAAAAAGAAAAAAAAGGTGAGCACCAGGATATGGCTCTTGTTTCAGAGCAGGGATGTTGCTAAAGAAAAGTGAAGAATCAAGATTTGGTATGTGGTTGATGCTGTCTTTTGCATTTCCTGTACATATTAACCATGGGGAAAAAAAGATACAAAAAACAAACCCCACGCCTTTTACATGCATGCTTTGGTAAGCAATTTTGATTGCAGGCACCTATGGCTTCAAGAAGGCAGCAGCTTGCAGCCCTCACTTGTCACTGTGTTGTTCCCAGCCATGCCTGGGTGCCTGTGCCAGCATGGTACAGGCATTTCCCTGTTTTCCACGTGCCCAAAGAAAGCAAGGTCCCTCTTGCCTGTTTTCAAGCTTCTAATTTGTCTAGTTTGTAGGTCGAAAAGTGAAAAGAAAACCATGTATTTATGCTTCTGAACGGAGGACCGATTGCTTTGGTATTTAACACAGCCCCTTTTATTAATGGAATGGCTTCTACATTTGTTATCTCACCTCGCTATACTGTGGGCAGGTGGGATTCCATCCTATTTAGGTTGTGGACATTGTTAGCCTTACTCAGCCTTCCATTCACGGCGACCCCATTCAGAGCAGAACAAAATGCCACCTCCTCCCCTCTCCCCTCCATGATGGGCTGTGATCGGATCATTGTGCTTTCCTCTGACTGGTTTTTGGAAGTAAATCACCAGGTCTTTCTTCCTAGTCTGCCAGTCTGGAAGGCCTCCTCTGGAGGGTGAATGGTGGTTGTGCATGAAGTATATTAGCTAGGAATTGAACTGGGTTTCCTGAATGGGAGACAGAGCCCGCCACTAATCATATTTACCTCAAAAACCTCATGGTGACCCTATAGGACTGCCCCTGTGGGTTTCCATGACTTTAACTCTTTGCAAGAGTCGAAAACCTCATCTTTTTCCTGCAGAGCAGATGGTGGTTTTGAACTGCTAACTCTGTGGTTAGCAATCCAATACTAAGCCACATGGGCTCCTGTAATCCTATTTTTGGCCACTCTTATTTTAGGCACTATCTCCTTTATGATTTATTCCCCCCTAACATTTCAAAAGCCTTTCAAAACTCCTAGGATGTAAAGTCCATGGCTGTCAAGCTGATATCAAGGACTCAAGTGGAAAAGGGGCTATTTGGAGAATGATAATGGCAGCAGGCATGTGAAGGTGCTTGGCACAGTATATGTATTTCTGTATTGTGAAAAACAATGTATGAGCCCCCAATAAAATGATTTTGCTAAAAAAAAAAAAAGTCTATGTCAATACCTGGTCACAGTCACCTCCTGCTGTGTGTCCGCTTGTCTTTCCCCACCCAGCTTAGGCCATGTGCTTGCCAAGAAGGACACGCTTTTGCTTAAACCCTTGATTCTTTTGATGATCTGCTTCTTCTTCATCCTCGCCTGCCCAAACTCCAATTGCTCTCTCCACATCTGCAGTCAGGCACCAGGAGAAAGACCCAACCTTGTCACCTGACTCGAGTGGACCATCAGTACTCTCAGGACCCTGCCCTCCTATCCTAGCCCCTGATTTCTCTTGGATGGCAATTTCATGTCTTCCTCAATCCCCCAAGCACACTCTTAGCTAATGACCTGAGAAAACAGAGGCCATGTCTCTCTGCTGCTCCACCTTTGTTTCCCCTGCCTATCTGCCTGCAGACACACCCATTGCCAGGGATGAGTCACCTGGAGCTACCTTCCAGATATTCGATGAACCAGACCACTTCTCTTCACCCCGACTGTTTCACCTGGCATGCTGCTCCAAGCCACCACCAGCTTCCATCTGGATTCTGCTGTCAGCCTCTTGACTTGTGTCCCTGATCTCACCTTTACCTCCTACAATCTCTTTTCCTGCAGCAGCCGGCGGACCTTATTTAAATGCAAGTGATATCATACCCCTTCAATGTTCAGACCCCCAATGGCGCTCTCTCTTCCTCCAGGTAACATCAAAAGCCCCTTAAATGACCCTGAAGACCTGCATGACGCACCCTTGCGGACTCGGACTTCATCTCCCTTTTCTCACTCTGCCCTGTCCACATTAGCCTCCTCTTTGTTCTGTCTCTGCCTGGAGTGGTCTTTCCTCGGCTCTCTGTGTGGGTCAAGCCCTCAGGTCTCTGTTCGAATGTTCACTTATTAATAAGGCTCTCCCTGCTCAGCCTAAACCAGAAAACATCACCTGCCCCATCTCATTCCCTCTATCCTGCTCCATTTTTTTTCTTCACAATACTCCTTACCTTCTGAGAGGTCATATATGTATTTGTTGCTGTTGGTTCTTTCTGGGTCTGTCTCTTACAAAGCCAAGTACTGGGCTTCACTCGCTGCTCTTCCCAGAGCCTGGAACACATGGCCGCGGGTCACAGAGTTTATTGGCTGAGTTCTTATGCCTTGCTGCTGTTTCTGAGGCAGGTGGATCATGCCACATGAAGGTTAGGGTTGCTGGGGGCAGAGTGGGCAAAAGGGAAGAGGGGTTACTCTGTTGTTAGAGTCTCAGGGGGGAAGGGTCCTTCTGGTGATTCTTCTAACAGAGCAGTCCTCAGACACATTGCAGATCACATGAGTGGAGGGGGTGTGTGTGGGAAGCTCAGAACGAATCTCTAACCAAGGGAGTAGGCGGTAGGTGGGCAGGCATGCTGGGCAGAGGCACAGTGTTCATTTAGGGGTGGGTAGAAACCCAGCCCAGGACCTCTCTGAAGATATAAAGAGACAGCCACCGAGGGACCAAAGTGTCCCAAGAGCGTCTTGGGAGTGCTGTGGATGGTGTCCAGGAAAGCTTTTGAGAGAAACGAGAACAAGAACTCATCAAAAGTCTCCCACAGGCGTGGCATTCAACAGTGCACCCTTGAAAACAGAGATGTCTGAACTGCTTCATTTTCATTTAATTGAAATTCCTCTGGGGCAAAGTCTTGAAGGACGTTGAGCAGAACCACTTCCGGGTGAATCACTGGGGCGATTGATGTCGGTGCCTCTCGTGTGTCAGTGTGGTTCCCCAATCTTTCAGCCTGGGGCAGGTATCCCCCCAGTCCCATGCGGACCTGGGGTGGAGGGTTCACATAGATCTTCAGAGGAGCTCAATCCTAACAAGGAGGAACAACTTGTTCCATGAGCCGCATGTTCCGTGTCTGCCGCCAGCATGACACTGTCCAGAGGCCAGATGTTTTAAAGGGCTCAGAGCCTTGAACTCCCTGAGAACCATTCTGCAGGCTGCTTGTTTGGGGCTTTTGTTCAGGCAGAATGGGAAAGCCCTGGAGAGAAGCGATTAGAAAAGGGATCCACACCCTGTCACATTCTCGGGGAGACCTTTGGGTTCTCATTAGGATTGGTGCATTGGGCTTGATCAGCCACACTTTCCTTGGAGGGTCATGCGTGTGTGTGTGTGTGTGTGTGTGTGTGTGTACACGTATGTATGTACGTACAGTGGCTGGTTTGCTGACAAAGCACAGGTTGTCCAAGCCAGGTTTGTCTGGACTGGGGCCCTCAGACTAGGTTCACAGCTGGGAGTAGCAGGGAATGAGTCCCTGTGCTTCCCTTGAGCAAGGCAGGTGTCTCATGAGTGAGGACAGCTGGCAGGCAGAACGGTTGTAACATAGGGCCACTGGGTGCTGCAAATGGTTAAAGGATCATGTGCTAACCTAAAGGTGGGAGGTTCAAGTCTACCCCAGAGGCAGCTGGGAAGGAAAACCTGAACACTCAGATGTTGACAATACAATGGATCACAGACCTACCCTGACCCACATCGGTGGGGGAGCCCTGACTTGCAGTTGCCTGGATGGCAACCAGCTTTGTAATGTACGAATGGCTTAGGCCCTGGTCTGAGGTGTTAGCAGAAGATGGGAGGCCTGAGATCCAAGAGGAGCGTTGTCACATGAGGGTGGAGCCTGTTTGGGATCCTCAAATGGAATGCAGTCCTCTCACCTAGGACCTAGGACCGGTGTTGTCCAGCAGAACTTCTTGCTGAGTTGGGAATGCTCTCTGGTTGCCTTGTCCACTCTGGTGACCATAGCAGCGGAGGAACTACATTTTTCATGGAAACGAGTTTCTGTCCTGGGGAAGGACACCGTGCTTGGGGCAGCAGAAAAGAGGAGGGTCCTCCAGGAGATGGATTGACACTGCAGCTGCAACAATGGGCTCAAGCTCAGGGACGATCGTGAAGATGGTGGCCTCAGGACCAGGCAGAGTTTGGATCTGTTGTGCATGAGGTGGTTATGGGTTGGAACTGACTCGATGCCTCCTAACAACAACAACAACAACAACAACAACATCAATTTTTAATCAATGTAAGTAGCCACATACGACTAGTGGCTACCATATTGGAAAGCATAGCTTCAGTGTCATGGAGTCAAAACCCGGGAGCCCTTGAGGCATAACAAATTGCACATTGAGCTGCCCAGGGCAAAGCCAGAGGTTCCAAGCCACCAGGCACTCCGAGGGAGAATGGCGAGGCTGTTCGCTCCCGTGAAGATTCAAAGTCTCTCGGAAGCCCACGGAGGTGACTCCACTCTGTCCTTGAAGGTCACTATGAGTCGAAATTGACTTGATGGCAGGGAATTTGGGTTTGGAATCAAAACTCGTGCGTAGAGGTAGGCTCGTGGTTCATAAATAAAAATAAACTAGTCAGGCGTTCCATAAAAAGGAAGCGATGAAACCATCAGGGCACAGTCCGTTTTTCTAAACTAATCGAAAGCTACTTCATCACAGCAGACAGTGTCATAAAGACACAGCCGGTGGTAGTCATCCATCCACAGATGCTGAAGCATTTATTTTAGCGTGTGTTCCTGTAGGAGAGTGGCAGGCAAGCCCTCGTGAGATGCACCACCGGAGGAAGATCTGCAGTCTGCTTTCCACAATCGAACCACGGGACTCAGATTTCTTCTAACATGTGGGTCATCATGACTCAGAATCCACTCGATGGTCCTGGATCGAGTTTAGCTTATAGGGGACAGACTCAGTGTCAAGACGGCCATGGGACTGGGTGTCCAGCTATCACCAGTGTGTTTTGGTCCCCAGTGTTTGCACGACAAATCTTGTGTCTCAGGAACCCTCTGTTCTGGAAGACCTCAGAGTTGAACCTTCTGCGATGTAGCGAAGACTTCAATTTGTTGAAATGGCTAGCCCAGGTGGTGTCTGTGCCCAGCAGCCCTGGCTAGGGACTGACTGAGCAGGAACTGGCTCCCATTTAGCTGCAACCAGAGTTTTCTCTTGCCTGAAGGTCTGGGCAAAAGCACTGTTGGCTTTGTGGTTACTGCAAGCTCAGCAGTTCAAAGTCACTTCAATGGAGAAAGATGAGGCTTTCTAGTCCTGCAAAGTGACAGTGTTGAAAACTCACAGGGGTTACCATGGAAACCTATAGGGCTTCCATGAGTCCGAATTGACTGGGTAGCAGTTAATTAATTTTCGTTTTGCGTTGTTTCGTTTGCAAGGTCTGGGCAGAAGTTCCTCTGAGCATCCTCCCAGCGTCCCTTTCTCCTTGGCAGTCCATGGAAAGTGTCCAGACAGTCTCCAGCTCTAAATAAGTTCTCCTCATGAAGATTCGTGGAGAGGGTGTAAGTTCTAGTGCACATAAATGTGTAATGACGGAGTCAGTGTGGAAGGAGTCAGTAAATGCCTTGAAATCCTCATAAGAAGAGTTTAAGCAGAGCTGGAAGTTAAAGTGTGCCAGATAACTGCAGCTTGGCCAAGCCTTTACCCTTGCCCTCTGTGGCAATCACTGATCTGTGTTAATTTCAGCACTGGGAGTGTAGGGGTGGAGTCCAGCCTGTCAATCTAGAGATAGCCAATGAGGCCTCTGTGTGGACATGGCTTTCTCCTGAGAGTTCTGGGAAGTGTAGTGGGATTGCCAAATCGGAGGAGAGAGACTTGACTCAGTCTCTTGCAGATGGTCTACTGACAAGACAACACGGCAGCATGATATAGACCCTGAGCCCTGGAGACTGAAGGAGCTGGAGGAGAAGCCTCATGGGCTTGTCCTGATGGGACCAAACCTCTGGGACTGCAGAAGCTATGTGGAAACTCCTACCAGTGCTGAGATGTTTGGGAGGCCACGGGGAGATCCCTACCAGTGCTGAGATGCTTCTACCACCAATGGATACTGCTGATGAACCCTGAGCCCTGGAAAGGAGGAGCCATGGGGAGACCCCTGCCAGCACCGGGATGCTTCAACTGTTTCTACTGTCGCTAGATACATGAGACTCTGCACCCACTGGCCTGTAATTGTCCTGGTGTCGTTGCACATGCTTTGTGAGTCAGGAGGAGACCTTATAGACTAGTATTGGACATATGGGCTAATATCAGAGTTATGACCTTGGACTGCACTGGGTTGGGATGCTTTCTCAATGTTCAATTCCATTTGTATATAAACCTTTCCTTTATATCCATATGTGTGTTTATGAATTTGTTTCTCTAGTCTACCCAGACTAACACACCCTCCTTCGTCAGGGAGAACATGGTAGACTATTTATGACCTATAACTGCAGCTGTTAGCAACTGACTTTGGGGATGGGGGTTGAGGGTGTGTGTGTGTGTGTGTGTGTGTGTGTGTGTGTGTGTGTGTGAAGGAATAGTGAAGAACATAGCATCTGCAGTAAGATGCATTGGTTCAGATCTCCTCCCACCAGTGGTATGGTCCTGGGTCAGGTACTTCACCTGTCAGCACCTCCATGCCCCTACCTGTAAATTGGGATAAGGATCATGCTTCCCTTACATAACTAATATGAGGATCAATTGGGAGATAAACCCACACCTAGTAAGGGCTTGCCCTTGTTGTGGCTATTATTACCATTAGTGTATCTTGAGGAGCCCTGGTGGTGTGTCGTGGTTATTTGTTGAGCTGCTCACCCCAAGGCCAGCAGTTGGAAACCACCAACTGCTCTGAGGGAGAAAGATAAGGACTTTCTATGCCCATAATGAGTTACAGTCTCAGGAAACCACAGGGACAGTTCTACCCTGTCCCACAGGCTCGCTGTGAGCCAGAATGAACTCAAGGTCAGGTAATTTGGTTGTGGGTTTTTGATTGTCGTTTGCCATTTGTGAATGGTGTGATCAGTTGGCACTCAGTCCACTATGACATAAAACGGTGGGAGTCCGCCTAGGCACCCCCTTGGATCAAAGGTCTGAGAATCCACTTTCAATAAAACCAGCCCTTGGAAGCCCAATGACGCCCAGTTGACTCCAACACAGAGAAGGCTGCCCTGAGTTGGCAAAAACTCAATGGCAACTGGTGTTACCATCTATTTGTCAGGCTCTGTGCCATGCATTTCAAAGCATGGTCTCCTTTCTTCCTCCCAGAATTCCTCTGAGAGAAGCAGGAGCAGGTCTGTGATAGGTAGGTTTGTTGTGTTAGCATGGCCAAAGAAGATAGGTAGGCTTATGAAAACATGGCCAATGAACACGTGAGATCAATTGAAGGGCGGAGATATAAATGGCTCCATGGGCACTGTCCTTTCTCTCTTGCTGTTGGATCTTTGAGCCAGTTGACTGCCTTGCTTGTCCTGTGCTTCAATTTGCAAGCGACACTACCCATGGGACACCTAATCTGTGGACTGTGTTGCTGTGAGTTGAGGTTCCTTCAAGTCCTGCTTTGTCACACTCCTGGAATATACATCTCTTGAGCTGGGGACTATTGGACCCTGTCATCTGGTGACTGTTGGTGACCGCCTTGTTATTTGTTGTCTGTGACCAGATAGCCTGAATTGTAGTACAAAGGACTACTCATTGACCCTGAAGACTTGAAGGATTGCCAGTGTATTAGCTGTCTCTCACAAGTGTGTTGCAGTGAGTCATTCATACTGCTTTATAGATTAGCTAGCCCTTTATTTCTTATGTTAGATATCTTTCTATTTATATAAGTACACATCAAATTATTAGTGTTCTGGATTTGTTTCTCTAACCCTGTCTAACACAAGGTCCAAGCTTTGTGGGACCCCCAAAAGTATAAAATGAAGGAAGGGGTAGGTAGCCATTTAAGGGAAACAGCACAATTGGTAGGACATATCCTATAGAAAACCTTCAAGAGCCTTGGGAGGGACTGTGAAACTATTTACAAACATCATGGTACATCTGCCTCTTTCTCTCCATTTTACAGCCCAGTAAGGAAGGCAGCCATGTGGCCAGGAGAGACCAGTCCCTGGAGAAGGACATGGTGTTAGGTACAGATGGATTGTCAGCATGGCTACCACAATGGGCTCAGAAATAGAAAGAAGTGTGGGGTGGCGAGGGCCTGGCAGTGTGGGTGTGGTGTTGTGCCGCGCGCGTGGGGTCATTACTGCTTGGAACTGAGTCAGTGACACCTCACAACCACAAGGAAGCAGGTGTGGGACATCCCTGTCTTTCCCTACCAAGGTGAGACTGGGTTCTGTCCTGAGGTTCAGGTTGTCTCTCATTGATAGAAATGTGAGAGAATCATACACTTGATGTAGGTATTGATCTTGATAAGAGTTGTGTGAGTCCCCTATAAAAGACAAAATTCAAAATAATGATAAAAAACATAAAAATAGACTGTGGCCCACTGGGACGGAGGTTCAATTCCAGCAGTGGGGCTGGGTCTCCTACTCCCACCACCGGAGAGCAGTGATGCCAAAAAAAAAAAAAAAACACCAAAAACATAAAAGTGGAAATAAAATTGAGAGAAACCCCAGAACCCTTTCTTGGATCTCGAATGCTCACATCCGAGTGGCTGCTGTTGACAGCCAGAGATGTGTCTCGTGAGGGTCAACCTATCTTCCAATGGGCAAGGTCAGTCGGGCCCTGGGGCGATCATGTGATGATGCCACCCTTCTGGAGGTGCTTGAGAAGCTGCAGGGGCCCTGGTGCTCGGCGTCCCTGGCAGGAGCCTTGTTCGCAAGGGTCGGAGGGATGGGGTTGAAAAGAGGGTGGTGATCTGAGGCAATGGTCTGCCTGACCCTGGCCAAGGGCCATGCATGGCGTCATCTGACGTCAGTGTTCATATCCCTGCAAGTTGGCACAGGCCAAGAAGAGAAATTGCTACCTCACGGTTTTCAAACAGCATGAATGTTTTACGAATCCCTATTAAATATTCATTTTCTTCTGAGCTATTAGGAATCCTTGTTTAGAAGTGCTTTGGAGTTAAGTCAGGCGAATTTCCCAGTGTTTGAGGTTTCATGATGAATACTAAAAAACACTTTCATTCGGTAAGGAAAATAATGAGTACGCTCCACTCCACTTCTACCCAGTTACTTCTCCTTCTTCTTGGCAGAAAACGTCACAGCACTTCGCTTGGCTTTTCTGCTTGGTGATACGCACGTAGCCAGGTGGTACCGATGACACTGACTGAGAGGCTGGCAGTTTGAACTGCCCCAGAGATGTGTCAACGTGACAGAGATCCCTGGTCTGCTTCGGTAAGGTCGCAGTCTTAGAAACGGCACTCTCGGGTTGCCAGGATTTGGGATCAATGTAAGGGCCATGATTTCTTTGAAAGTGTCCTTTGGTTGCTGCTCCACATAGAGAGCTATCTCCCCCACGTCCTCTCCACCCCATTTAAAAGCTGAGGGTGGGGACGTTTCCCCTGCATTTGAGGCAAAGGCGCGCTCTCAGAGTATCTCCATTTTCCACAGCAGGGGTGCTGGGCTCTGTCTGGCAAGTGTTCCTGCGTCCACATAGCGGGCACGTGGAGGCCTGAAGGCATACCTGCCTTGATGAGGAAGTGCCATGGCTTTTGAACCCGAGAGGCCATGGTAGTGTAGTGGTTCCTTGCTGGGCTGCTAACCCTACAGTCAGAGTTCCAAACCACCAGCTGTCCCTCTGGAGAAAGACGAGGCTTTCTACTCCCATACAGAGTGGCAGTCTCAGAAAGCCACGGGGGCCAGTTCTACTCTGTCCTATAAGGCCCCAAGGAGTCAGAACCGAGTCCGTGGCCGTGAGTTTTGTCTTCTGGAAAGCTCCAGCCTGCTTCTTTTGTTGTTTAAATTATTGTGGTGAGCCACAAATGACAAAACGTTTTCCATTGAACCATTGCCATGGTAGGTTGAGAACCTCTGTTTTCAAGTGTGCTATGGAGATCCAGGGACCCCTGGAAGCTCAGTGGGTTATTCATTGGGCTGTTCATTGCAAGGTCAGTGGTTTGAAATCACCAACCACTGCTCCAGGGGTTTCTAGCCCCCCTAAAATGTTACAGTCTTGGAAACTCAGAGGTAATAGCTGTACCCCGTCCTGTAGGGACTCTGCGTCAGAATCTACTTGATGGCAGTGACTTCGATTTGAGTTAGGAATCAAAACAGCCTGGTTTGGTATAATAATATAATAATAGACACGCAGATCAGTGCACAGAGTGGAGACTCCAGCAATAAACCCATACATCACGGTCAGTTGGTGTTTGACGAGCGTGTTAAGTCTATTTGATATGGCAAAAAAAAAAGGTGGTGCTGGGGAAACTTCCATTTCCATTTCCATTTCTATGTGCAGAAAAATGACACAGGATCCATGCCTCACACCATACTGAAAAAAAAAATTTAAAGTGGATTAAGGTGCTAAATATTATGTCAGTCCGGGTAAACTAGAGAAACAAATTTATAGACATGCATATGGATATAAGGGAATGGTTTATATGCAAAAGGAATGGAACACTGAGAAAGTATCCCAGCCCAGTCAGATTCAAAGTCATAAGTCGGATATTAGCCTATAAGCCCGATACCAGTCTATAATGTCTCCTTTCGAATCATGAAGTCACAGGTCAGTGGGTGCAGAGTCCCGGCGCGGGCAGGGGTCTCCCCATGGCTCTTCGCTTCCAGGGCTCAGGGTCCATCAACAGCATCCAGTGGTGGCAGAAGCAACTCATCGCTGCCAGGGGTCCCCACGTGGCCTCTCCAGCTTCAGAGGTCTGGCTCCATCAGGGCAAAGCCGTGTGGCTTCTCCTCCGGCTCCTCAGATGTTGCCATCTTATCTTGTCTGTGACAAATCATCTCTGAGACTCACTCCCAGCAACCAGGGAGATAGCTTCTCATCTTCACGAGGGAAATATCACGATATTTCCCAGACGTATCAGGAGAAAGCCATGCCCACACAGAGGCCTCAATGGCGACTCAATGGCTATCTCCAGATTAACACGCTAGACACCACCCCTACATCTCAATCATGAAATTAACATAAGCACCTGACCACCACAAAAATGCAACCCCCAAACCTAAAGTTATTAAGAAGGAAAAGGACATTATCAGACTTAGTTTTTAACAATAAAATATTAAGTATGATAACAAAAGCACAAACACCAGAAGAGTAAATAAATCAATGGAGCCTCATAAAATTTGAAAAAATCTGTTTGAACAACAACAAAACTACCAATAAATACAAAGACAAGTTACTGAGTTGGAGAATCTGACCATATATCTGACAAGAATATGATTATATTTATAGATATATATCACTATATCAGACAATTTAGTAAAGAAAAGACAAACAAGCTAATCATAAAATGCACATTCACTAATGAGGGCTGTAAAATATGTAAACACATTGTGGTAGTTGCATATTCTGTCCATTTGTGAAGGGATGGAGTCTAGTCTGTCAATCAAGTGGCAGCGTGATTTTCGCTATGGAGATAAATAGCTTGCTGGGGGCAGGACACATGGGAGACATTCCTGCTGACATGTCACATGGAGCTAAGCTGATGGCAGCCAGAGTTTGGGAGCTGGAGAAGCCACATGGAGACCCAGGCCAGTGCTAAGATGCTTCCACTGGATCCACAAGACTTTCCACCCACTGGCCTGTGACTTTCTTGCATTCAGCATCATTGCATGTGTTGTGTGAGTCTGAGGAGGAATTTACAGACTTGTAATGAACATATGGCCTAATAGTGGACTTATGGGCTTGATCTGGATTGGGCTGGGATGCTTTCTTAATATACAATTACTCTTTGATATTAAATTCTCTATTACACCTCTCTGAGTGTCTCTGGATTTGTTTCTCTAGTCCATCTGGACTAACACAGACACACAAAGATGCTCAACTTCATCAGTCATTTGAGAGATGCAAAATCAAAGTATTTGGGGATGCATTTCACCCTCACGGGGATGGCAAAGAGAAACCTAATGTGGGTTAGGCATTGATCTGCTAAGCACTAGATTGGCTCTCCAAACCCACCAGCTGCTCCTTCAGAGGAAGGTGAGGCCATCTGCTACCACGAAGATTTACCAACATCCTTCAGGAAGAAACGTTGAGGACTTATTCTGCCCCGTAGGGTTGCCCCACATGGGAATTGACTTGTTAGCAATGGGTCAGGCTGGCTAAGATTAGACAGAAAACAAGTATTGTGGGCAAGGATGTGGGCAAGTTAGATCAAATTGACCACAGTCGCTCGGAATGGTGAGGTTGTTGATTCAGGGGCAACAACTCAATAGCAATGGTTGCACCACTGGAAGCATACCATCAATCCCACTCAATGGCACGTGTAGAGACTGTTGAAGTGGTGTGAGCTTTTTGTTGCATATTCTCAACAACACCCACAAAAAGAGACTGATTCTGTTTGGTTTTATGTAAAGGAAATCCATGTAGATGCCTTGGTTCAGTGTTTGCTGGTCAACTTAAAGGTTGGTAGTTAGAAACGGCTGCTTCTTGAGGGTAAGCTGAGGTGGTCTCTGTTTCTGTAAAGACTGTAGCCTTGAACTTGCTTTGGGAAGTTGCACTCGATAACAACAGATTTGGATTTTCTCTGAAATGCACAAAACAATTTAAGCCTTGACCCCCCCCCACCCCGCCCGCCCGCCCTGTGTTAGTCCGGGTGAACTAGAGAAACAAATACATGGACGCGCATATGGATATAAGGGTACAGTTTATATACAAGAGGAATGGGGCATAGAGAAAGCATCCCAACCCAGTCCAGTTCAAAGTCCTAAGTCCGATATTAACCCATATGCCCAATATTAGTCTATAACGTCTCCTTCTGACTCATGAAGTCACAGGCCAGTGGGTGCAGAGTCCCGGCGCTGGCAGGGGTCCCCTCATGGCTCCTCCCTTCCAAGGCTCAAGGTCCATCAACAGCATCCAGTGGTGGTAGAAGCAACTCAGCACTGGCAGGGGTCTCTAGGCAGCCTCTCCAGCTTCAGAGGTCTGATCCCATCAGGGTAAGGCCGTGTGGCTTCTTCTCCGGCTCCTCCAGCTCCTGGGACGCTGCCATCTTGTCTTGTCCGTAGTTCGTTGTCTCTGAGACTAACTCCTAACAACCGGGGAGATAGCTTCTCATCTCCATGAGGGAAATATCGTGAGATTTCCCAAAAGTCTCAGGAGAAAGCCATGCCCACACAGAGGCCTCATTGGCTACTCAATGGCTATCTCCAGATTAACAGGCTAGACTCCACCCCTACATCTCAATCATGAAATTAACATAAGCACATGACTGCCACCCCCACCCCTGTCCCCCAGAAGATTTCTCTCCCATTAGAAAGATATTGTTTTTAAGTGAACTTCAGTCTCTGACCTAATGATTCAATCTGTTAGAGTCAAACAAATGTCTTGTCATTAAGATGTAGGTTAGGAAAGGAAGAGGTCAGGACAGTCTCATTTAGAGCAGTAGGGGTTCATGATCAGCACTCGTCTTCTCTACAGACTTGTCTCTACAAGTCAGGCCAGTAGCAGTGATTGCCTTCTGCCCCAGAGGTCTCTACTGAAGTGTCTCTCTGTTCTCATTTATTTTGAGGGAAAGAGCCTATCTGGCCCGAGATGCTCTTGTTTTGTTTCCTAAATTAGCGCTGCATATTGCCACATAGAAACATAGAGCACTTCCCCTTGTGTCATTTTTTGTCTGCATTTGACTTCACATTGCATGAGTGCCTGGGTCTCGGTGTTCTCATGCAGTCCACTGACTGGAATCAGTGGAGCCACATCAGAAGCGGCTTCCTGCACTGAGGCTTCACTTCCTTGTGCTCCGGTGACCACCTGCCCCACTCTGCAGCTTCAAACAACACAAAGTTATTATTTCATGCATATGGAGATCAGGAATCCGAAGGGATCTCATTCTTCTAAAGTCAAGGTGCCCTGAGGGCTGCTTTCCTTCTAGGGGCTCTAGGAGAGAATTGACTTCTTTGTTTTTCCCCCCGCTTCGGGAAATACCCCAAATTGCTTGGCTGATTCTCCACATCAGTCTAACCATCACATATCCTTCTCAAAGTCTAGCACTCCTGCTGCTAGACACACAGAATGGACCTGGTGGGTACCTTAGGCCCACCCTGAGAACCCAAGACAGTCTCTCAGGATCAAGAGTCTTAACTTCATGATACATGCAAAGTCCCCTTTGCTACAAAAGGCCTGTGTTCCAGGGGTTAGGACATGGACATCTTCCAAGGGGTTGTTACTCTGCCGACCACATCGGATTTAAAGCCTAGTCCACCCATTCCTTTCTGCAAGAGGCAGAGGAGGCAGTCTACTTCTGTACGGACTACAACTTGGGAAAGCCCACGGGGAAGTTCTACTTTCCTTTATAGGGTCTCCGGGTGTTGGAACGGTTCAAATACAACAGGTTTGCTTGTTTGTTCCCTTTGGAATCTTGCCATCAACTCACTTTCCGATCATCTCTTAAAGCCTTTCAATTGCCGTGAACAGTGGAGAGGAGCAGGACCTGCCTTGGGGACCATCCCAGCTGAAGCGCGAGAGGGGGGAAGGCACAGACTGCGCATGTCTTCTTGGTGCTGGGAGCATCCTTTTAAATGTCTACATATGTTTGGAGTAAATATACAGTGTATTTGTACACCTGCCACTGCAGTCCAGCCCTTGAGCACCTCAGGAAGCCCCTCAAGTCCCCTTGCGGTTACACGCACACAACCTGCTACTCACACCCCAGACAGCCTCTCATCCACTCTCTGCCTCCATCGATGTGTCATATGGAGACATGAATTGGTGCTGTTATCATTCATTAGGTGCCATGGAGTCGGCCATGACACACAGGAACCCTGAGCATGACGGAACAGAAATTTCTGAGAGTGGAATCGATAAAAATGTGATGTTCCACATCTGGCTTCTTTTTGCCTAGCTGAGTGTTTATAGTGTTCGTCTATCTTATAGCACACACCCATACGCTTTACTCTTTTAGAGTCAAGTAGTAGTCCATTGTTGGTCTGTACCATATTTTGTGTAGCTCTTCCCCAGTTGATGGTCATTTGGCTTGTTTCCAGTTTGGGGAGATTTTGATGGCATAGTGGGTTATGCATGGGGCCGCTGACGATAAGGTTAGGAGTTTGAAATCAGCAGTCGCTCCAATAAGAAAACATGAGGTTTTTCACTCCCTGTAAAGATTTGCAGTATGGGAAACTCAGGGGGGCAGTTCTACTCTCCCTGTCTGATTGTTACGAGTCAAAATTGACTTGATGGCAGTGTGTCTGATTTTTGGTTTTATGGATAATGCCGTTATGAACATTGGTATACAAGTTTTTGCCTGGGCATGTTTTAATTCCTCTTGCTATTTACATAGGAGTGAAAATGCTGGGTCACAGGGTTATTTTGTGTTTAACTTTTGAAAGATATTGCCACACTGCTTTCCAAAGTTGCACAATTTTATATCATCACCAGCAGGGTGGGAAAGTTCCAGTCTCTTCACATCTTTACTAGCACTTGTTACTGTCCAACTTTTGATTGTAGCCAGGCTGGTGGGTGTAAAGTAGCATTTCATTGCTTTCATTTAGACTTACATGATGATTCAGGATGTTAAGCATTTCCTATATGCTTTGTAGCAATTTACCTTCTTTGATGATAAAGCTGTCTGAATATCTGTTAAGTTATTTATCTTATTATTTGGTGTCTTAGCCTGGATTCTCTAGAGAAGCAATATCAGGGAAGTTAATGCATCAATACATACATACATACACATATATTTATGACACACATCTGTCTTATATCTGTCATGTATATGACTTGTCATACACACACATAAGACAAATCTGTAGTCAGATGTTTGGTTGGAAGCTGCAATGATTAGCTAGCTGCCAGGATTGACAAACTTGACATTGGCAGAAAGACAGCAGGCTTGTGGCTGCAGAAGTGACTGAGTTCAGTATCAGCAGGTGAGGTGGCAGGTGCCGAAGACTACCAGGATCAGCAGGGAGTGTAGTAGACCATTGGCTCAAGTCCAAAGAACAGGAGGCTGCTGAACCAGATGCAGGAGCCAGACCTGGCATACACCAGGATGCTTTCCCACAGTATCTACTTATATTGGAAGCAGTTCACTCTTTCAAAACACTCCCTTCCAATTGGTTACACCAGGGCTGTGATCTGAGTAAGGGTGCTGAGTCCCACCCCAATCTTACTGCAACTGATTGGCTGCTTATAGCAGATCTGATTTTGGAGATAATTACATTGTCTTAGGTCACATCATGGAAAATTAGGGGTCTTAATTACCAAAGGACTTAGAATACTGGCTTAGCCAAGTTATTCCAAAACCTAATTAGCTCATTGAATTGTAAGTGTTCTTTATGCCTTCTAGATGCAATTTCACTATCAGATATTGACTTGTGAACATTTTCTCTAAGTTTGTGGCTTCCCCTCCCCCTTTTAAATGACATCCTTAAAAGTACAAATGCTTTTAATGATTTCATTTTTTATCAAGTTCAATTTTTCAAAAATTTCTATTGATGATAATATTTCCATTGCCATTGCTTAGAACTCTTAACTCTATATTCAAAGATTTATTCTTATATTTTTGCTATGATTTTTGTAGTTTTAAACCTAACGTTTATATATGTACTCTATTTTAAAGTATGCTTTATGTCCTCTTTGAGCTAAGGATCCAAGTCTGTCTTTTTTGCATATAGACATCCAATTGTTTATTGGAAACACTGTCATTTCCTCATTGAACTGTCTTGGCTTTTTTTCTTTTTTTTCAGTCAACTCTATTGGATTCCACTCATTCTATGAGCCTCTCTGTGTAGCTATACCACCTTGTCTTGATTCCTATTGCTTTGTGGCACATTTGAAAGCAGGAAGTATAAGACCTCTAAATGTGCTCTTCTCCTTCAAAGGTGTTCTGACCCGTCTGGGTTCTTTGTACTTCTAGTGCTGGAGGGATTTGGCACGCTGGTTGTTTTTTGTGGCTTTCCAGCTGAAGAGTCAGACTGTCCTGGTTTCTCAGCTTCGAGAGCCCTTCCTTCTCACCTGGCTTCTCTCAATCAACACCTCCAACTTAGTGCTATCTTCTAGCCCAGGCTAGCCAAGCTTGGCCAGGCTCCATCTGTGCCCAATTCTGGATCCCAGCCTTAGCTCCTGGCTTGCCACCTCCCACGCCTGATTCTTCCCTGCTGGTTCGGAGACAAAATAACTGCATGTGGATTCTACCTTGTGGATATTCCGTGTGAATAAGTTAAGTCACATTAACCCTGATCATGTGAGCACAAGAGAACATCTTTAATTCTTTTGGATCTCTTACACCTCCTACAAAACAGTTCTGGTGCCACCAGTATTTTTTAAACTTTTCTGCTTTATTTTCATGGATTAGATGTTGTTTTCAGTGTGAATACATTTCAAGATCCACACAGAGTATACAGTGACTTGTATGAAAATCCAACTGTTTTATAAGGCTTTATTTCCTTCAACTCACCAAGAATAATTGCCAAACTTTCTCATTGTGCTTGTATTTGAGCTGCTGTATTATTTGGGAACATTATACTGAAAGTTGACTAAGAGGCTATTGAAGAAGCATGAATATATATACATGTGAGAGACATCTCTTCTGTTTATATTTTAGATCATGGAAATTGTGCAATTTCCTATGTCTGAAGTCTCACTGAATGCTGGGATTTGTGGTTTACTTTTGTTCCAAGTAGTTTTCACCTTTTGCTAATTAAAGGAGCTTGTGGTGGGGTGCTGGTGGTAGTGATTGCTCTAATCTCCTTCTATGCCCCTTCGCTCCCAAGCTGTGTCCCCTGGGCCTCTAAAACCCTTCATGCTTTGCTCTTCATGAGACTCACCATTCTCAGTGGTCTCGTTGCTTATCAGTTTACACCTTTGCCTTAATCCTGTAGGATCTTTGATGACAAGATTTTCCCTTTAGTCACTTTTATTCCACCATGTTGATAAACTGTAGGTTCTCCAAGTTGTTTATTTTGAATGAATACCCAGATATTTCATGTTGCATGTTCCTATTGACTCTTGTCCTCATGCAAACTTTTGTTACCTTATACCTGCTGGTAGACCTGCAGCTTCTTGTCTTTCCCTCCCTCCCCCCCATGTCTGGGTCCTTTCCCCACATCCCATCTCCCCTCCCCAGACTCCAGCCTTCTGGTTGGTTCCATGGACTCATCTTTCTCTGGTTAACTGGGTTGTGCTGAACTGATCCCAGACCACATAATGAGTGTTGTGTGATGCCTCTGTTTCAATCACTGTGTAATGTTGACTGCTGCATGCCTGGTGATTTCATCATGGGGAATTACACAGGTGACACAAGATTAGGTGTTAAGGTACTGTGCCACCCCAACGACTGTTTCTTATTGAATCTGTGATATTGTCTGTTATAAGATCTACCAGAAAAATATGAAATTACCACACATCCAATAATAGACAGTGTTACATGTTCAATAAGATACCTTGTTTGTTTTTTTTTTTGAGATGTGATGCAGTACCCTATCATTTTCTCTTACATCACCCATGACTACAGCTCAATGTAAAGAAAACATAAAAATCCATAGAATTGAACCAAGTAAGCAACAAACATCATGAAAAATGGAGAAAGGATTGAAGTTGTCAAAGAGTTCACTTTGCTTGGACCCATAGTTAACCGCGATGGGAACAGCAGCCAAGCAGTCACTTGGTGTGTTGCACTGTGCACCTCAGCTGCACAAGACCTCTTGAGCATGTTAAAGAGCAGATAGACCACCTCGAAGACCACGTTATACCTGACCCAAGTAGTGAGGTTTGCCTCTGCTTCGTATGCATGTGAAAACCGGGCCAAGAAGGATTGCTGTCCTTGAATTACAGTGTCAGCGAAGAATATTGAAAATATCGGAATTGCGGGGAGAATAAATGCATTTATCTCAGAATACGTGCAGCCGAGGAGCTCCTCGGAGCTGAGGATGAAGGGCCTTTGCCTTGCATACTTTCGACACATTAACAGCAGGAAGTAGTCTCCAGAGCAGGAGATCATGCTGGGCAAAGTAGCGGGTGAGCCAGGATGAGGAAGACCCCCAATGAAATGGACTGCAACAATGGCCTCAAATATGAGGACAGTTGGGAGAATGGCACAGGGCTGGGCAGTGTTTCATTTTGTTGTGCAAAGGGTTGCTACGTGTGATAGTTAGGTTTATTGTGCCAGGAAGGCCAATAGAAATATGTTGGTGGAGTTTAATCAGTCAAAGTTTGATTGGAGGGCAACTAGATAAATGACTTTTTAAGACCTACCCCCTTCTCCCTTTCTACCTGCTGCTTGGACCCACATACTGCTGTCTGAATGTGCCTACATGTGGGCCAAACCAACCTGTGGATCATGGGCACTGGAGCTTGAGGCTCCTTCGAGACTCACTTCGCCACGCTGTTGGCATGGACATCAAGGCTGGTGGATCCTGTCACCTCTCATTGCTTGTGTTGAGATCCCATCTGGGCCTGCTTCCCTAAGCTCCCATGCTACTGACCGTTGTTGATCCACCTGGCTGTCTGCTGCCTCAGGCAGATTCTGCCTGTCTTGCCTGAGGGAAGACTCGGCTGTCTGCTTCCTTGACCTTGGACAGGCAGCCCAAGTGAGTTGAAGGATTTTCAGTATATTAACTTCCACAAACGTGAGTTGAACTGAGCCTTCTGTACTGCTGTGTGGATTAATTAGCTGTTACATTCCTTACATTAGGTGATATATATATATGTATGTATATGTGTAAACAAATCATAAGTGCCCTGGTTTTGTTTCTCTAGAGAACCCTGCCTAACATTCTATGAGTCAGAATTGAATTGGTGGCACCTCACAACAAGAAGAAAAGGAAGAAACAAAGCCAATTAACCTGTGAAGTAGTTCTTAGATAGATTTGCTGCTAGCCGCACTTAACGATTGATGACTCCATGAACTGTTACATGTTTACGGCTGTCATCTTTAAGGAAGCATATCGCCAGGGCTTTTTTTGGTGGCCGCCTGGGGTGGGCTCAAACTGCCAACCTTAGGTTAGTAGTCAAGCACAAATCACTTGGGACACCCAAGGACCTTATTTTGATATCAGAGGTATTAAAATGTGAAGGGGGAAAAAGGTGCATCGCACGGTTGATCAAATATGGCCCTGGAATTGCTATAGCTGAGAACTTGCCCTCCTACCCGTCATCTTATTTCCTTCGCACCCTCTTCTCGTTCACTTCTCTCTCCTCTGTTGTCATTTCTCTGCCACTTGAAAGGCACATACACAGTGACACACGCACATGCCTTTGGATGCTTCCTGAGACAGGTACATTCTTCTTTCTGTTGCTTTCTAACTCAAGGTAACATGCTGTTTTAGGTCTTACCTGACCAAGGGACATATTTCCAGTTCTAGAGCTTACCATAAACTATGGCATGAAAATCCATCATATTACAGTTGAAGGTAATTGCATGCATGTGTGTGTGCCTCAATTACCTCCACAGTCCAGGGAGGCTCAGTGCAATGCCATTTTTCATGTGTGTTTGCTTGACGTTAATGAACCACCTTTTCCTAACCCCGGCCATGTGCCTGACCAGAACAATTGAGTGGTGGGTGGGGGGTGTTTAATGACAAAACCCACTGGATTTCTGCCCCTTAATTAGAATTAGCAATTTGTTTTTCAGTTTCCATCTGTGATGCTTGCTGCATCTGTCAGGGTGATTCATGCGTGGGCTGAGAGAGGCAGCAGGGTCTGTGTGAAGGAGGTGTCAATGTGGCAGAGGGAGGGTGCTCTCCTAGGAAGGGAGGCATCCTGGCTGCCCAGGCAGGCAGGTGCACTGAATCATGGTAAAAGGGGACCTGTGCCTGGGCTGATGTCAGACAGCTTGGAGCTGTGTTTATGTTGTTTGTTATTGGTTTTTAACTCCTAAAGTTAGTTTTATTCACATATAATCCAGAAAGCATGCAAAGGTAATCTTTTAGTCATAGTAACAAGAGGTGTTTGATCATCATCACAATCAATTTCAGAAGATTTTCTTCTTTCTCGTACTCAATGTTATCAGCTCCCCATTTACTCCCAAATTCCCTGCCTTGTAATTATTAATCCAGCCACTGTCTCTATAGATTTACCTATCCTGGATTTTATATAGAGGAAATCACAGAAAACACAACCAAAAAAGCATCAACAATGACAAAGAAAGACCAAACAGAAAAAACCTCAATTGAAAAAGAACAACAGAAACAACTTGAACATGGGTCAAGAGGGAGATCAAATGATAAGGTGTTACATTTTAACCTAACTACATCTGCCATAATTGAACTTACAGTGATCTCTGTCTGATAGCAGATCTATTAACATCTCTAGATTATGGCCAGAGAGGGTTCATCAGAGGATTAATCCTTATCTGGATATTGCAAATGGATTTTGGGCTTCCACTTTCATCCGGGACCTTTTGCAAATCTCTTGTTCAGAATGTAAACCCTGAAGCTATTCCCTCCTTCAGATTTGGATTTTATTTTTTACAGTCCTTGGATTATGTTGGCTGGTGTGTTTCTTCCATGCGGACTTGGTTGATAGCTCACATAGATGACTGCTTGTTTGAAGACAAGCTGTTAAGTCGCCCCAGATGCTCTTTTTTCTGGTAGCCAGGCACCATGTGGTTTCTTCCTTATGCATTGCCATAGGGATGCTTTCTTTTACCTGTGACATGCAAAGTAACTGTTGCTACCTCTACTTCAGTCACCAGCAAAAAAAAAGCATTATAGCAGCCTTTACTTGTATTAAACTGGAATGTATTCAGTAGAGTTTCATTAATTGTCCCAGTCATTGTCAAACCTTCTGACTTTCCTAAACTGTCAGCTAACGCAAACCTAGTAATACAAACTGGCTCATTCACTTACTATTATATGCCATGGAGATGAATATTGGGAAGATTGTCTCTAAAGACATTTGATGATCTGGTTATCAGTGAGCTTATTTTTACCTCAGTTTAGAGACTGCAGTTTCATGTTCCACAAGGGAAACATAGTCTAAGCAGGGATCCTCAAACTACCCCCCAAGGGCCACATGCAGCCCACCGAAGACATTTACCTGACCGCTGGGTATTTTTGCCACCGCTGGCTGTCCTGCTTAGCAGCCGACTCATCCCGGGCCCGCTATGAATTTGTTCATAGTTTTGTTTTTTGTTTAAACTATAGACTGGCTGTCCAATGGTCTGGCCCTCTGTTTAAAAAGTTTGAGAACTCCTGAGTATTTTGATGCTGCAACTTTCCTCTAGTTCTTAAAGGCTTCCTCTCTCCAACTATCATGATCCCAATTCTACCTTATCCAGCTAGACTGGAAGAGGTACACTGGTACAGATGGGAACTGGAAATGCAGGGAATCCAGGAGAGATGAACCCCTCAGGACCAGTAGTGAGAGTGGACATACCGGAAGGGTGGAGGGAAGGTGGTGTAGAGAGGGGGAGTCAGTTACAAGGTTCTACACATAACCTTCTATCTGGAGGATGAACAGTGGAAGAGTGGGCGAGGGGAGACAGTGGGCAGTGTAAGAGATGACAAAAGAATAATAATTTATAAAATATGAAGGGCTAATGAGGGAGGGGGGATGAGGAGGGAGGGGAAAAGATGGAAAAACCGATGTTAAGAACTCAAGTAGAAAAGCAAATGTTTTGGGGCTGAGCCCCGGTGGCGTAAGTGGTTGAGTGTGGAACTGCAGCCTGCGGGCTTGGCGGTTCAAATCCAACGGCAGCTGGGTAGCGCCCAGGACCACCAGAGGCAGTGATTCCCACCAAAAAAACAAAAAAAAAAAAAAAAGAAAAGAAAAGAAAATGTTTTGAGAATGATGACAGCAGGCATGTGAAGGTGGTTGACACTACGTATGTATGTATGTATGTATGTATGTATGTGATAAGCGATGTACGAGCCCCCAGTAAAATGATAAAATAAAATTGCATGCGTGTGTTTGAGAAGCATGCTGAGAGTCGTCTCAACCATAAACACCTATACCCCTCTGAGCCACGGTGCTAAGCACAAGGGCAGCACACGGACTCTTCCCAGCCCTCTACACAATGATGGATTTTCACTGGCTCTGACCTGGTCAGTGCTAAGTCCAGCTAACACAGTGCTGCATAATCTTTTTTTTTTTCTTCTCTTGCTAAACTTTTTATTGTGAATGAGGTGGAGGCCTTATGTATCAGATGGCCACCACTTTTGTATTCTCCGTCTTTTCCCCAGTAGTTTTACTGACATGATTTACATGTCATACAATTCAATCATTCACTTATATCAAGGAGAATTGTGCGATCATCAGCACATCAATTTTACAACATGCCCCCCCCCAGGGTTAAATTGCCTTTACAATGAGTTGTGCAATCACAATCTATTCTAGTGCTTCCTTCTCCTCCACTCTCATTATTCATTCCCTAAATCCCCCTCCTTCCTTACCACCTCCCCCCAACGCCTGCATTCTCTGTGACCCCTTGTATCAGTTATCATTGTGCATGCCTGTGCATCACAGCTGGGAAAACGAACAGAAATTTTTTTTAAATCTCATTAAGGTGATAAGGATAACATCATAATTGTATAAAGACAAAGATAAAAATAATGCGTACGATGAAGAAGACCCCATCGACAATCAACAAGCCAGGGAAGCAATGTCTGTCATGTATCAAGTCTGCGCTGTGTATTCTAATGGTGCTCCTCTTGTTTGGTTTTTCCAGCCCCTTTTATGGAGAAGACTTTTACTGTGAAATTCCTCGGAGTTTTCGCCACCTGTCGTTTTACATTTTTGATAGAGACGTTTTCCGGAGGGATTCCATCATAGGTAGGTATTTAATGAGCTGTGTCTTTCATTTCTCCCTGCCTTCTGTGGCCTCTCGTTGGGGCTGGGCAGAACAGGATATACCCTGTTCTCAGATCCAGGCTTTCTAGGAGTTGGCATTGACTTGCTGGCTGCTCATTCTAGCTTGAACCCAAACCAAGTGTATAATGCCTGTATTTGTTGACCTTTAGGCCACTGTTCAAAGAGCAAAACTGTGCTTACCTCTGTGGCCTTTAATACTGGGTACGTAATCCTGAAATAACAATCATAATAATCTGTAAGTGACCCCATAGATAGACATGCATGCTGAATAGGAATGGGAAAATGAGACTGTGCCCACAAATGTATAGAGAGATTTGACAGAAGTCATTTATTAACATATGTATTTACCTTTGTCACAAATATATCCATGAAGACAGAAGAGCATGCAGGGGGCAAAGTTATGAAAATCTCTTAAGCCCAAACCACACACCTTAAGGGCTGGGACACAACATTTTCCACAAAGAACTTTTTCTACAACCTACCTCAATGAGTCGTAACTGGGGCCTTAAAAACTTGAGGGTGGGCCAACAAAGGTGCAATTATTGATCTCTTCTCATTGGAAACAAAAAAGAGTGAAGAAAAGGAAAGCTCCATGGAAACAATGAGTTCAAAGCACCAAGGGACTGGAAGACTAGAAGAACTAGATGGTCACCAGCAACCCTTTCAAAGGGACCACAATAGAGGACCACAAATGTGGATCCAAACTCAAAAAGGAGCATGTCTTGATGGTCTGAGGGTGATGACTAAAACTCTTGAGTCTACGATCCTTGGTCACCCTTCACACCTGACACAGAACTCATGCCCGTGGCTCAACTTGAAGCCAAACAACAGACAGGTGAATAAGGTAGACATCAGGGAGGTACATATTCCTTAGAAAACCAACCATTTGCTACCCAAAGGGAAGCACTTGCTCAATGACAAAGGCAGGAAGAGCTAGAAGAGAAGGAAGAACAGGAAGGAGAAACACAAGAAGGAAGTGGGGTGAGTGTTGTTACATTGTGGTGTTTGTGATCAATGGTATGAAACAGTGTATATGAATTGTGGGATGGGGAACTGATTGGCTTTCAAATTTCATTCAATTCACATGATTTATAATGTTCTCTATCATAGAATGAGAATACCAGAGATAAATATAAACCATAGAGATATGAATGGATTGGGGACTCACATTTAATTCTAGTTCAATCTAAGAGCAATTAGTTCTTGTGACATGACCATACTCAATACTTGCCCTCATGAAGAGATCACTGAAGATATGAGTGCCACGGTTAAATGTGGAGAAGAAATAAGGTGGTGTCTGGTTATCAGAAAGAAGAGCATCTGGGGTCCTAAAGGCTTATCTTCAAACAAATAGCTAAGTGAGGCCTCAGCTTAGTCTACCTGAAAGAAGCACAACAGCCAGTGTGATCCAAGAATTATAAATAATAAAACCCAAATCCAAAGGAAGGAATTGTATCAGGGTTTAAACTCTGAACACCTAGTTTGTAGAGGCCTATGGATGACAGTGGAAGTCCCACATTTATTTGCAGGGTCCACACGTGGACTAAGCTTCAAGTAAATCCCCTTTGAACATGGTCCAGGGCTGTGAGTAGCCTTGCTATCAGACAGAAGGCATTGTAAAGTCGATTATGGCAGATGTAGTGATAGTAAAATGGAACACCGTAGCATTTAATCTCCCCTTTGATCCATCTTAAAGTTTCCTTTTAAAAAAATATTTTCTGCTTCCTTTTCTGTTGAGATTTTCCCTTCTTTTGGTCATCGTTGTTGTTTTTGGTTTGTGTTTAGAATGTTTCCCTGTCTCTGAAATCCAGGGTAGGAAAGTCTCTACAAACAGTAACTGAATTTGGGGCAGGGCAGGGGAGGCTTGCTAGAGAACTGGCCACAGTGAGAATGGAAAGAAGAGCATGCTCTGCAAGGAATCGTAATGGACATTGCACAATTCCTCTTTAGATGATTGAATGAATAAATTGTATGGGATGTGAAGTCTATGCAAATGAAACTGTTTTTCTAAAATGGTGGTATATCCTTAAGATTGAACTGAGGATAGATCTGCAATCCTCTGGGGACAGTGGAGAGTCATTTCTCCTTATAGAAATGACCCTTCAGTTGACAATTTCTCTTTACTGTCCTTGGTGCTGATTCGGGGGTCTCCTGTACCTTCCCCATGCTCAGGTGGGGGCCAAGCCATTGTTCATTACACTGTAGTCTGTTGCCAAAGCCGTGTTTTGGTATGGGCAGTTGTTCCACACACCATCAGTACATTATGGAACCTTATTAATGTTTAAGCAAGGACCTCACAGCTGATCACTGCTGTTAGCTTTGGTTGAATATGTTCCAGCCATCATGATGGCCCCGTGTGCAACAGGAGAATGCCTCTCTTGCCTTATGGGTTTTGCCTTACCCTACGGGACAGCTTCACTGAGAAGGAGACAACTTAATGCAGACCTTGAGGAAGAGGAGGAAGGGTTTTCGCTGGCTGATTCCAGCTCTTTCTTCGTGGTTTGTCTTAGTGTGGAAGCTCTGTTGAACTCTATTTCAACGTCATACCAACAAATAAGTCCCCACTGACAGATCGGTGGGTATTGCCCTTGAAGTGCATTGGCTGGGAATCAAACTCAAGCCTTCATCATGAATTCAAAACCATGAATTCCGCCACCAAACCACCACTGACTCCCTTTCCATTACCTTAGTGAGGCCAACTGGGAGTCTATTCTTAAGGCAAGGGCTATGCATCTCTGAAACTGTTGCCCACGTCATTCCCAATGGGCTCTTCTGAGGAGTCATTGCGGACAGGTGACGTTTGAGAGATTGTATAGTTGTCCTTTTCACAAGCTCCAGACTGCTTCCCATTCTGGACTTCAGTCACCCTCTTCATACAAGTGCAGGGCTACCTAGGGAAGCAGAGTATATATCTGTTAAGAAGAGGGTCTTAGAAACCAGTCCCATCTGTACTTGAATCCTAGTCCAGTCATTTATAGGGACTTGGCCTTAGGTACCTCACCTCACTTACTTCTCTGGATCCTCAGGGTCTCTCTGCTTGTAAAAGAGTGTTATACTGTCTTGATCCCTGCCTTCCTCTCTTCCAGGACCCTATTGTGAGCTGATCTCATTGATCTGCAGATGCAGAATATAGAGATAGAAGGGAACTAAATCTTCTCTGGCCCACCTGCGTGCTGTTATCAGTGAGGAAAGGAGAGAAGCCAGGTGGAAAGGCAGGAGAGGAGAGAAACAACTCAAGGAGCAGGGCGCTCAAGCCCATCTCTTTAATTAAGCCTGAGAGCTAGCTTAGTGAGAAGAAAGTCTAGGTTCAGACAAAGGTGACTTCCATTGCAACTTGGTGTCTGTTGGGTTTTGCTGTCTACCATCTGAGTCCCATATTCTTAAATTGGGAGAAGTTTCTCAATAGCTGCCACCATTGTGTTTTTGAATGACAGTTCCTGAAGAAGGAAAACAGAATGGACAAGGAGGATCCTTGCTGTCTTCTCTAGACTGTTTCCCAAAGTGTCTTGCTTAGGGGCAGCAATAGAGACCCATGTGAAAGGCTAAAGTCTTGAGGGTGCAGATGGAATGTAGCCAGGAGCACATAGAAAGCCTCATGACTTCCTCCTCTTCCTCAAGGTCTGCATTAAGTTGTCTCCTTCTCAGTGAAGCTGTCCCGTAGATACTCCTCCCTAACTTTCTTCCCAGATTCATACCCCCTTTGCTCATCACCACCCCCATAGCTTATCAGTATCTAATTTCAATTTTTTGAAATTGAATTTTTTGAATTTCTTTTTATTGTCTATACCCCACTATTGCTCCATGAAGAACGTTTGCCTCTTATACTCACTCTCTAGAACAATGTTTAGAGATGCTATTGAAGGTGTGCATAAATAAATGAACTACAGGTATATCCCTAGCAAACAAAAACCCACTGCCATTATGACTCATAGTGATCTTCTGGGACAGAATAGTACTACTCCTTTGGGTTCCCAATGCTGGAAAATTCTTCCAAAAGGAGACAGCCTCATCTTTCTTCTGGGAACTGCATGGTGGGTTTGAACTGCTTACCTTGTGGTCACCAGTCCAAGGCATTATCTAAAGACATGCATCTATAATCATAAGAATACTATAACCAGGCAAAAGAAAGTCTGAAAATTTGAGAGACCAGAACCCAAAAAAGCCCTATTCAGCATCCTATGATCCCTGCCACCCTGTAGCATTTCACTCACGGACTCATTCTAGAAACATTTACTGAGCGCCCCTGATTGGCCAGGTGCTGTGTTCAGATATTTGGGGTCACAGAGAATCCAGTTTTCGGACATTTTCATTTACTTTGAGTCTTTTTCCCTCTCCTTTCATAGAGATGAGTTTGCATAGTTGCAGTGACTACCGTAAGAGCCCTCCTGGCACTGGGTTACGTGGTGGGCTGCTAATCACAAGGTTACCACTTTGAAACCACCAGCCACTCAGGAGCAGAAAAATTGTGTAGTTGTCCAAGATTCCTATTTACTTGGATCCACAACCAGTGCTCAGTCAAGGCTTTAAATCAGCTGTCACATTAGGCAAATCTGCTGGGGGAGATCGCTTTAGAAAGTTAAGGAGCAAAAATGTCCCGTTGAGGATGAAAGTGTGTCTGACTCGAGCCATGGTGTTTTTCATAGCCTTTTACCCACGTGAAAACTGGACAATGAGTAAGGAAGACCAAAGGAGAACTGCTAAAGAGGAATATTGAATAAAATATGGGCTAGCAGAGGCAAGGGCAAATACGTCTTGGAGGGAAGACAGCCACTGTGCTCTTGAGGAGCGAGAATGGTGAGGCGTTGCTTTTGGACGTATCAGGAGAGGCCAGTCCCTGGGAATGGATATCATGCTTGGTAAAGTAGAGGGGCATCAGAAAAGAGAAAGGCCCTCAATGAGATGGACCATCATTGTGGGCCCAACAGGAGGTTCACCAGGAAATAAGGACCACTGTGATGATGGCACAGGCCGGGGCGGTCACTATGAGTTGGGGTCACTATGAGCGGACTAGAGGACACTTCCCAACCACTGTCACCCAATAGCTGTCCAGGCATCTCCAGCCCCCGCTGGCTAGACGCAAATCTCCACCTGTTTGGAGTTGGGACCCGCTCTCTCTTCTCACCTTCCATTGAGATCCGGGATGCAGTTCCTATCAAACCAGCCAGTTTACCTAGCAATACACGGGGGTCGATGGAATACATTATCACGTTCTGTCCTCTCCTACAGAGGGGTCAGTCCGGGGCCTGACAACTATCACTCGTTAGCAAGAACTATCTAATGGGATTGTGGTTGGTAATGCGACTGATTTTCAGTGACTCTGGGTTAGCATCGAACAGGAGAAGTCAGCAAACTTCCCATTACTAGCAGCCAGTACCATACCTAGTGAGAAAGAGAGACAAGACTGTTGACATGCTTTAGCTCCAGACAAGCCACGCGCATGCCCAGCTCTCTGTGGCGGGGAGCACGTAGCTGTACATTACAAGTCAAGGAAAGGTCTTTTTCCAGCCCCCTGTCTGAGACACCCTGGAACAGATGTTATTCATCACCTTGGAGAGGGGACTATATGTGAAACCACCATGCTTGTCACAGGAGAGACCCCAACAGTGAGGAAGTGGTTGATGCATAAATGGCACCTAAAATGTGTTTGTCTTCTTTGGGTTGGTTTGGGTTCATGGCCAACCCACGTGTGCCCATCTCACTGACACCTTTGGGGTTAGGGTCCTGTGGCACATGCAGCCAAAGGGCTGGAATAACCAGCAGCCATGTATGTTCACACTAACAGCTCTAGAAGTGGGACACAGGACGGGGGACTGACTGAATAGGGACTCACGTTTCCTTTTAAGGAGACCCTGAGAAGACCATGCTCGTCAAGAAAAAGAATCTCTCCCTCTCCATGCAGGAGCAACCCCAGATGCCTGCGTGTCTTTCCTTTTTTTTCTGCTTTCCCACCAGGCACCGTACCACCTCCACCCTGCTCCTGCCAAAACACACACACACACACACACACACACACATTGAAAAGTTTAAGAATAAAATCACAGCCTGCATCTTGGAGCTTTTGTGGATTCTGAGCACCCTGAGTCACAAATGGGGTCCATGTCCTTTCCTCTCGTCAGAGGTGCTATGGGTGTGGTTGGAGCTTAATCTGATGGAGAAGCTGAAGATGGAGGGAGCTCATGGATTCTCGTAGATTTGAGCACTCGGGGAAGTACCAGTCCTTTCATGTGGACTGTGAGTTCATGGTTCCTTGAGGGTGACATGTGCTCTACCCGGCAGGAGGCAGCTTCATGATGGGGCGCGCTCCCAATGGCTGACCTGCCCTCAGTGGCCTTTGGAACCACAGAACAGATTGCCCCTCCCCCCCATTTCATCAACTGCTGGGTGCCAAGCTAACCCCTCCAAGGTTTCTGGCAAAGCGTGTAATCTGTCCTGTGGTGCCACATCCAGCAATATCCGAGGATTTATGAGAAGGAGGATGGGCCCCTGGTTTCAGAGCACTGCTTCATGAAATGTATTAACCTGTGGAAGCGCAGGCATGGGAATGTTTTTGGCTTTCTTGTTTGACTCATTGCTCGGGATCAGTTTCTTTAAAAATGCCTGCTCTTACAGGGCTCAGGAGCCTTGGTTGTACAGTGGTTACAAGTTGGGCTGTGATCTGCAAGTTCAAAACCACCAACTGCTCAGTGAGAGACACACAGGGCTTTCTGCCCCCATAAACTAGTTGTTGTCTGGAAACTCACAGGGCCAGGATACTCTGTCCTGAAGGGTCATCATGAACCACACTGAGTCCAGGGTAAAGAGAGAAAGATTGTATCTTCTGCAGTGCAGGCCCAACTTAGGGACTTTTCTTTCCCCTCCTTTCTCCCTGTGAGCGTTGAGGATTGTTCCCAACCAGAGAGGGCACATCTGCTCCAGGGAAGCCCTGGAAACGTGCCTTTTGGTAATGGAAATGGTCAAATACAGGAACCGCTCTGATTATTTAAATCTCAGTATTTTGATGATAATGTCTTACTGTCCCAGCGTGGAACATTCCTGGGTTGTGAAAAGAGTTTGGGACGCACAGTGTCCCCCAGAATACTCGTCATTCATGTCTGAAGTGTGTTTGAGTCATCCATCCAATTGGCTTGTCTGCTTATTGTTTCTCCACTTCCATGTCAACTGATCGCACTTCAAGCATTCCAACCTCCTTTAAACTTTATCCCTCCACAGAAACGACTCTTGATAAGGTCCCCAATATTGCCAAACCAAGGGATACACAGTCCCAATCTTAATGGACTTCCCAGCAGCATTCCAAGCGGTTGACCGTTGCCATTTCTTGGAAGAGGGTTCTTCCTCAATTTCCTTGTCAAGCTGTTCCTCTAGTTTTACTCTTGGGCCCTTCCTTGGCACTTTGATGGCCTCTAAACTCCTGCATCCAATTTCCAACTCAGTATCCCCCCTTTTGTTGTCTTAAGGTATTCCCCGTGCAGTGTGCTCACCACTGAGCATGTGATCATTTCCCCAGGCCCTCTGGGCTCTAACAACTTCCCTCCTTCTCTTTGCCAGTCCGCTCAGAACTGATTCATGCAGACCTTGACCCCACCACTTCTCCGCTCACAGACTTCTGGAATGCCTCGTTTCTCTCTGTCGCTCCTCATGTTACTTTACTCAAAGCCTCCATCATTGTGCGCATGGTCTGAAGCAACAGCTTCTGAAGTGGCTGCCTTACAGCCGTTCATTCTCTCCTTCAATTCTAGAGACCCAGAGTTCCCTCTTCTAAGTGCGGGCTATTATTTTCTCTCCCTGGCTTCAACTATATCAATAGCATCCAGTCATAGCCAAGATAAAATCCAAGACATTTCATGGGTTGCTACATAATTAGGGCCCGGGAAAATATCCGATTATTATAAGTCACCAGTCTGCCAAGATGCGTTAAGCAGAGTGGGTATGTAGTAAATATTTCTTGGAAGAATGGATGGTGTTTAAAATGACCTCTTCACATTGCATTGATCCTATTTGACAATGTTCAGTGTTTACACATTGACGGCTGGCTAAGCGTTAGCAGTTTGAAGCCCTTCCAGGGGGGACTCATGAGTAAGGAAGTGCAGTCTCAGAAACACAATGGGGCTTCTCTACCCCGCCCTGTGGAGTTGATCTGCGTCTGAATTGACGCATGACTTCGGCTTGGTTTTCATAGGTAGTTTTCTGTCCCAAGAAACTCTTCCTTGGGTGTTCTGTACTTCCATTTTGGAGTCCGGGTTTTAAAGATGAAATTGCTAGGGTTGAGCTCACTTTGCCTACATCAGCCTGGAGAAGGAAGCCTGTGCTCTCTAGGGAGACATTCAGAAAGCCAAAACTAATCTCACTGTGATCAAGTCAATACTGACCCTATCGTCAAGTGGGTAGACGTCCCACTTTTTAACAATTTAACAATGTCCTGTGGTGTTTTAAAATGAAAATAAATATATTACATTACTATTTTTGTTCCATATCAACTAAATTTTTTTAATCAACCCCCCCGCCCCCCAGGTCAATGGTGTTCCGCTTAAAATCTGGTCACTTAGGGAAAGGTAGAACTTGCCCTGTGAGTTTCCAAAATTGTAGCTCTTTATGGGAACAGAAAGCCTCTTCATTCTCCTGCAAAACAGTGAGTAGTTTCGAATTGCCGAGCTTTTGGGCTGAACCCCGGTGGTGCAGTGGTTGTGTGCAGGACTGTGGCCCACTGGGATGGAGCAGCATCCAATCTAGCAACAGCTCCACAGGAGCAAAAGCTGGGTCTCCTACTTCCACCACCAGAGGGAAGTGATGCCCCCAATAAAACCCAACCCCCCCAAAAAATGAATTAGATTCCAGCCTAATGCATAACCACTATGCTACCAAGGTTCCTTTATAATTTCAACTCAAGCTGGTGTTCAAGCTTACGTTTTAATCTCACTGTGGCCTTTCTGCCCTTCTCAACAGAGACTCATTCACGTGTACACGCACACACACGTGGAGAACTGCATACATGTCTCTGACTAGGCCTTCTTCCTTCTCCCTCCAGTCCGCTCTCCCTGTGACCCCCTCATAGACTCACACTAGAGAGTCCTTTGGCATTCTGAAATCTAAAGACTCCTTCAATGACTTGGTCAAATGCCATCAGTCCCGCAATGTGGTGCATGGTTCCCCTTTTCGAGTGGGGAGCACGTTGAAGAAGCAGGTGTCACACCTGCCTCCAGGCTTGGGTATTCGTTGGAAAGGGAAGGTGTGTCTCATACTTTCTTGGCTTATGATAGGAAATCATTTTCCTCGAGGAGAAGCCTCAGGAGGGTGCTCCCTCCCCGTTTCCCTTGTGACTCATGTGCTTTACCTCAGAATTACATCTTCATCTCCTGCCGATGTGGGTGATAGAAGGCTTTACAAAAGTTCAGTCTAAACATTTCATGTCTTAATTAAACATTTAGAGTTCTGCCTTTCTCGGAGGCTTCGGGTACCAACTGCCTGCTTTGAAAGCATTCCTCAACCTGAGTAATTCAGATTTACTCGATGAGGGGGCGAAGAAAGAGTTTGCTACCGAGATCACCAGCTCAGCTGTGTCTGACAGCAGGTACAATGGGTGTGGAGGCACTTTCTGAATCTCGACTCCTCTCTCAGCCCCTGGGATCATTGTCCTTCTGCCTAGCGGGTCTGAGAAAACTGAGATCATTTTCTGTTTGCTATTATTTTACTGTTTAGGGTGCAATGGAGGAGAATTTTCCTTAGGACCTCCTTCTTTCTCTTTTCCATCCTTTCTTCCTTCAGTCTTTTCTCTCCCTCCTTCCCTCTCTCACTCATGCCCTCCCTCCCTCCCTTCTTATCTTCCTGTCCAGTCAGATGCTTTTCTGTCATCCCCTTCTTCTCTCCTCTGCCCACTTGTCTTCTGTAACATCTTGGTGTGTATGGGGCTTCTTCAAGTAACTCCTGCATGTAGCTTGATTCCTATTCCAAGTCTTTTCCCATAGTGGTATTACTACACTGCTACTATACTTCTTACTCTGTCTGTGGAAGCTAAGCAAACAGGACTTCCAAGGCAGTAGACTCTTGGGACTGATCAAGGGGAAAACTAGAAGGAGGGACACTGAAGAACTTTTACGAGGCAGTATTTGGCAGGATGATCCTTGCTCTATGCTGGTTCTGGTTGGCTCTGATGAAATATGACTTGATTATTGTGTTAGACGCAAGTGAATTTATTAGTAGGATATTTTTGTTTTCCAAAATGATTTCTGATGGCTGTAGATACCGATGAGTGTCTGACTCTAGGAAGTTAAGCCAAGTCCTGGCGAGGATTCAACAGACTTCTTTCTTGCATTCTAAATTCATGGTGTAGGAAAGCAGGAGAAATGTAAGCGGAAGGACCTGGCACTAAATTTTCTTTTTTACATCTGTATGTAATACTTTTGCAATGTGTATTAGGTGGCAATTGTTGTTATAAGCATCTCATGCATACTGACTCATATTCACAACGCTGTGAGATAGTTATGGTTAGCTATGGTTAATATTTTCACTTCTCAGATGAGGAAATGCTTGTGTTTGCCCGGGTAGACTAGAGAAACAAATTCATAGACATGCATATGGACATAGGGGTAAGATTTAAATGCAAGAGGAATGGAACATTGGGAAAGCATCCCAACCTAATCCAGTTCAAAGTCATAAGTCCAACATTAACCCATATGCCCGATATTAGTCTATAAAGTCTCCTTTCGACTTATGAAGTCACAGGTCAGTGGGTGCAGAATTCCGGTGCTGGCAGGGGTCTTCCCATGGCTCCTCACTTCCAGGGCTCAGGGTCCATCAATAGCATCCAGTGGTGGCAGAAGTAGC
The DNA here is from genome assembly GCA_004026705.1 of Nesogale talazaci. Lineage (NCBI taxonomy): Eukaryota > Metazoa > Chordata > Mammalia > Afrosoricida > Tenrecidae > Nesogale > Nesogale talazaci. Next base: position 30,948 of record PVJH01002606.1, on the reverse strand, counting down.
TCATCGCTGGCAGGGGTCTCCACGTGGCCTCTCCAGCTTCAGAGGTCTGGTTCCATCAGGAGAAGGCCATGTGGCTTCTCCTCCAGCTCCTTCAGTTCCTCAGACACTGCCATCTTGTCTTGTCAGTAGTTCGTCCTCTCAGAGAGTGACTCCTAGAGACTGAGAGAGAAGTCTCTCTTCTCCAATTGGGAAATACCACGAGACTTCCCAAAATTCCCAGGAGCAAGCCATGCCCACACAGTGGCCTCATTGGCTACTTAATGACTATCTCCAGATTAACAGCCTGGACTCCATCCTACATCTCAATCATGAAATTGGCATAGGTACATACCTACCACAATTATGTAGGTAGGTACATTTGTACCTAAGCAACCAGGTTCAAAGATGGACATGATTGTGTTTTTCCATCTAATTTTAACAAGATGTGTTGCTGTCTTTGTGTAGAGCCAATCGTTGCTTGGGTCTGGAGACTGTGGGAAAAGGAGGAATCAGGATGGTGCAGAGTGACTGGTCTCAACTCCCAGGGGAATGGGGGTGGTGAAGGCTGGTGGCTGGTGGCAGGAGAGTGATGGGTCAAGAGTAGGAGGTGAGAGGAAGTGAGAAGTGTTGATGGTTTCATGTAGCAAGGTGAGGGACTCATGGGGAGGAAAGAGAACGTAAGAAGAAACAGCTGAGCTGCTGTGTCATGAAGTCGTAAGACCCAATACAGGTGATCGACAGACGTGTTTCACCCACTTCCCTCCTCTTTCTCTTTGGAGGTGCTGTGAGGTCCTTGAGAAGGCGAGTGGTCAATGTATGCTAACGGAAAGGATGGAGGCTTGAGTCTACCCAAAGGGACTGTGGAAGAAAGCTTGGTCATCTCCTTCTGAAAAAGCAGTCATTGAAAACCCAGTGGAGACAGTTCTACTTCAGACACACGCAGGGTTTCCTCAAAAAAGGATGGACTTGACAGTGGCTGATTTATTAATCACTTGTGGCTGTCATGGCAAATGATCACAAACTGGTCTGAAACAACCCAGACTTACTATCTTACAGTCTGGAGGTGGGAGGTTTCAATGAAACCCCAATATGTGCTCCCTCTGAAGCCTCTAGATCAGTGGTGGGGAATGTCCAGTTCATGGGCTGTATAAGGCCTGTGAAATCATCAACACCAGCTCACCATCACACCTCACCAAAGTGAAGCCTTTCCAGTCATCACATTAGGAGTAAGCCAATTAAACGTTTGACCAAACCAAATATAGCAGGCTAATTTTTAAGTTGGTAATTTTATACAGCCCTCAAATGACCGTATAAATATCCAATGGCGGGGGGGGGGGGGAGTTCCTCATCTCTCTGCTCTGGGGGACTCTGGTTTCTTGCCTTTCCCCAACCTCTAGAGCTCCATCCTTTGCATTTCTTAGCTCATCACCCTCTCCTTCATCTTCAAAGCCAGCAGTGGAGCATCTTCGGATTTGTCTGCATGTATCATATGCACACACTCTTCTTCCCTTCCTTAGTTAGTCTACCTCCACCTTCCTCTTACAAGGAACCTGTTGCAGTTTGGGCTCATCCCACTAATCCAGAATGATCTCCCATCTCAACCAAGATCCTTGACTCGATCACTTCTGCCCAGTACCCTGCTTGTGCCATATAAGGTCACGTTCACAGATTTGAGGAATCAAGACCCAGATACCTTGGAAATGATCGATGATTCAGCCTACCACACAGAGATTGACTCGCAATGATCATTCACTGGCAGATTTAAGTAAAAATGAGTAACTTTTGTTCAGGAAACACACAAGCACAAATTGCATAGGAACTCCGCTAATTCCTATTTGACTTCATTTTAGGGCAGAACCGTGATAGGGAATTTAGAGCTGTGCAGGCCGGTGACCTGAGCACTGCCAAGGTCTCACTAAGTCATACCTAATATACCCTGACAGGGGCGATGATTCTGAAATTCAGCTTTGATCACAGCACCCTTCTGAGGACATTCTGAATGGTCTCCCAGTGTGCTCAGAGTGAAGACCAAACCTTTTTGTTGGCAGTCACACCCCTCATGGTTGACTCAGGCAAAGAATTTCTACTTCATCTCTTGACACCTCTCCCTCTTTCCTTCTCCCCCGCACCTCTCAACCCAGCCAGCAGGCTCCAGTCCTCCCAAAACTTTTGCATTCTGTCAGTGGGGCCATGCTTCCTCATGCCTCCTGGCCTTTGCACATTCTACATCCTCTGTCTGTGATGCCCACTTTCAGGGGCTCTTTCGTTCATTCTCTACCACAGGTTGACTTCCTTGATTCTTGTTTGGTTCATTGGCTAGAAAAGGCAGTGTTTCTTCCCTCATCGGCCTCTTTGGGCCACACGTCTCAATATACTCAGGTGCATACCAGTCAGTAGCCCTTCTTCTGCTTACTGTACTCCTGTTGTCTTTAGAATGCAGTTTGGGTAGTCTGTAACCTTCTTGAGGGGAGGGTCTGAGTCTGAGTCATTCCTTGGTGTTTTAACATTGACTAGATGCTCAAAGATTTGTTCGTGAAAGAAAGGGAGGAAACAGGAGAAAGGAAGAAAAACACAAATATAGACTCGTTAGTTATTTAGTTACAGGTTGATATTTTCCTCAACAAATCTGTGCCTCCATTGGAAGTACCAAATTTGATAGATGAAATGCAAAACGGACCTACAATAATAATATGAAGGGGCCTTAAAAAGTTAAAGGAAATATTTGATTATCTTTTCATTTCATTTTCACCTGAACTTTTTGACATTCCCTTGTCCTTGCCCATGCTATTGACGTTGATCTTACTAGAATTAAGAGGAATTTGATTACCAGTTTAAAAAGAATCCTTGATGTGACTAGGTTCATGAGCTGGGCGACTGGCCCAAAGGTGAGCAGGTTTTAATCACCAGCCGCCTGAGGAAGAAAGAGAAGACGTGCTACTTCCATATAGATGTACAGCCTTAGAAACCAAAAGGGGGCAGTTCTACTTTGTGTGGGTGGCTGTGAGTCAGAACTGACTAGATGGCAGAGAGTGGCAATTAATTGTTGGAGATATATGAGAGCTTGTCGAGTGGTAACTCTAAGGGAAAAAGAAGTTTGAAAAATACTTTTGTCCATGATTTACTCAGAGAGCCTTATCAAGCGAATTCTGGGGTGATTTTCCTTCAAAATCATCAAACAATATGCTCACTAATCATTCTGATCATGGTATCTTCTATTTTTAAAAAGAGGTTTAGGGTCACAGTTTCATGGAACAAGCTAGTTGATTAACTTAAAAATGTATTTAGTACTTCTCCTTCTCATTGATTGCATCATGCTGGAGCTCTGAAAAGGTTGCTGGCAATCCTCCAAAGCACAGTGGACTAGGAAGCAAATTCATAGACACTCCTCTGTGTATAAGAAAGAACTTTATCTACAAGAGCAATTGAATATTGAGAAAACATCCCAACCCAGTCCACATCAAGGCCATAAGTGCTATATTAGCCCATATGTTCCATACCAATCTGTCAATTCCAGACTCACAAAACACATGCAGTGATGCTGAATGCAGGATGATCACAATCAGTTGGGGGGGGGTAGTCTTGTGGATCCAGTGGCAGTGTAAGCATTTCAGCACTGGCAGGCGTCTCCACATGGCTTCTCCAACGCTGAGCCTCTGGCTGCCATCTGCCTGCCTTCATATGACTTACCAACAAGAATGTTTTGCAGGATCTGAGCTTGTGTCCTGCCTCTGAGGAGCTATGTATCTCTTTAGCGCCTCCAAATGAGGTCATCAAGCTGTGTGACCTGATTAACAGACTGCACCCCATTCACTTGTAAGTCTCCAATTGGCAATAGATTATGTAACTACCACACAGCAATTAGTCACCAGGCTCCTGGAGCAGTGATTCTTAACCTGTGGGCCACGACCCCTTTGGGGGTTGAATGACGGTTGCACAAGGGTCGCCTAAGACCATATTCCCAATGGTCTTTGGAACCAAGATACTGCTTCTCTTGCAGGTCTGCCCACGTGCAGATAGGCCCATATATGAGAAACTGTATTAAAGGGTCATGACATTACGAAGTTTGAAACTCACTATCCTGGAGCATCAGGGGAAAACAAAGAGTCAGAAATAGGAAGAGGATATGGAATGTGTGGCTAATTGCTTCCACGCAAAACTGCCTCCTTGGGCATGAGATCATAAGAACTGGGTGGTTCCTGGCTTCTGTTACTGAACATTTTGGTCAAAGATTTCATAGAAGAATCCTCATCAAAAGGAATGGGACAGAACCAAAGGTCAAATGCTCATGGAATCCCAATGTCCTAAAGCTACGAAGGTTGGTTAGACTCCTGCACCCATTTCCCTAAGGTGGTCTTTCAGGCAAAGATAACCCCTGAAGTCCTTGTGAAACCAAACAATCGATTATCCTAAATACTAAAAATAAAACAAAACATTTGCTTTGGGCATGATGCTTGCTTAAGAACTAGAGGGGATCAATGTGACAGTAACAACAACACAAATGATTAGATAGGAACCTTGGAGGGCAGTGTGTTTACGTTAATGAGTAGGTTAGGCTAGGTTCTTCAGCAAATCAAAGCCAGTGGGGTGTGTGTGTGTGTGTGTGTGTGTGTGTGTGTGTGAAGAAAGTTTTGTCAAGAAAGTCAAAAAAGCGACTCCTACAGTTGTGGAAGCGGGTCAGTCTAGCACAATTCAAGTCCATGGGTCAGGTGTTAAGCTGGAGTCTTTTCCTGACTGATGAACCAGGAAGATAGACCTTCATTGGTCAGTGCAGAGCTAGTGGCACCCAAGATCTGCGGGTCTTAGGACAGGCTGCTGATAGCTCCTAGGTTTGGCTGACAGTATGATAGGCCATTGGTTCAGGTTCAGAGAACTGGAGATTGATGGTTCTACACCAGGAAAAAGCAATAAAGCGCTCTACAGCATCTGCTTACATATGAAGTAAGCCAAACCCCCTGAGTAAGAGGTTGTTCTCCACCATATTCTTCCCAGAGTTTCTTGGTTACTCACAGTAGATCCCACCCATGGAGTTGATTACATTTTGCTAGATCACATCATAAAGAGGCCGTAGTTGGTAAATCCCAATAGACGTGAAACCTAACCATCACAAGGAAAGAGGAACAGCTCAGAGTAAGAGAGTGTGGATAGTTGCACAACACAAAGACTGTAATCAGTCTTACAGAAGGCAAAGTGGAATGGGCATATGTTATGCTGTGTGTATTCAAGACAACAACAAAATAAATGAAACTTAAAGGAAAATAAAGATAACCCTCGAATCACAGTTCAGTGATTCCAGGGGGCTTTCGAATGATAGTGTGTCTGTGTGCTGCTTGACTTCGATGTGTTTGTCATCATTTTACATACCCATAAAATTAAGAGTCTGGCTGATGCTTCAGTAGTCATTGAAAGTTATGACTACCAATTATGTGTTTCCAAGAATGAGAAATGAAATACTAGGTTATGCATTTGTGTCCAGGAAACAAACACAGTGTTGCCTGCTTCTTTGATGTTTTTTTTTTTAACACCCTCCTTCTCCAAGGTGTCATCCATAGCTGATCTAATGGTATCCTCCACCCTAAGGAAATTGACCCTTATCTGCAGGGTTTCTTTGATGTGTCTACACCTACCCTCCATTATACATTCAAGGCAAGCAGAAAAGGCACAGCAGGAAACAGATGGCACATTCCAACGGGTCACCAAGGAGAACTTAAGGGAAAGGCAAGGGTGTGTGGGGCTTGAGGAGACCAAGGAATGGTGCAGGGAGACCATGGAGGGGCTGGAGGAGCCAGTAGTTACTGAATGCTAGTTGCTGTAGAAGGCGTTACCTTGTTTCTTCGCCGATGGGAGGATGCACTAATCTGGTCTAGTAAGAGCTGCAGACATAACTATCTTGGATTCACTCTTCTTCCCACTCAGCTCTACTGCCTGGGTCTCCCAGTGTCTGAACTCAATGCAAATACAGAGGTCAAGGTTGCTGCAGGTGCCAAGCATACAACTGCAGCTCTCACAGCAGGGCTAGGGGTGAGGGGAGGTGGGGAGGGGAACCAGTAGACTTGCAGGGCCGCTCAGAGACTGTTCGGCAATGGTGGATACTGTAGAGAATGTGATCATCCTTTTTGCCTTTGGCCTTTGGTTGGCAGTCATCACCTTCATGGAGCCGTAGGGTCTTGGAGAGGGGGAAACCATCAGGGAGGCAAAGGAGGTTTCCCACTAACTAATCCTGGACGTGGGCGATGTGTCCACGTAGTGGTGGACCTACATTATTTCCCAAAACAGAGTGGAAACATTTCTTTATTCCTTGTAGGGCGGCCTGAGTTGACTGAGACCAATTTTCTTCCCTCTTGGAGAGAAGAGTATCAACACAGAGTGGCCCATTTCTCATGCTGCTCAGAAGCTCTGGTTAGCATGTATAGCTTTGATGAGTAAGAATGGGGGACACGAATGCTTCTTTACTGGATGTTATTTGGTGGGTAGCATGAGCGAGTCACCCCTGTGCCGCTAGTTTCTCTCAGGTATTTTCCCCACCTGCTCCCACTCTGCTCTGTATCACAGGGGACTGACCCCTGCAGACTGCACTTCCCCGCTGTCCCTGACACCTGCCAGCCTGCCTGGTTTGGCCAGTGCCAGGTACTGCTGGGAGATGACAGTGGGGAGGAGAGGAGAAGCCAGGGCATTCCTTCTCTGGAGCCCCAGGGGAGTATCAGGTTAAACGTTGGGCTGCTTACCAACCACAGGTCAGCAGTTTGAAACCTTCAGAATGATGAGGCTACTTCCTCCCATAAAGATTGACAGCCTTGGAAAGCCACAGGGGCAGCTCTCCTCGGTCCTATTGGAACCATCGGATCTTAGAGTCGGAGAGAGCCATCAGTGAATCTGAGTGTTCCAACCAGTTAAACCTAGACTTGTAAGATGTGTTCAAGTAGAGGTAGTCCTGTAAGGACAGGGTGTGAGCCAGAATTTGACTCAATAGAAGTTGTGTTGGTGTGGGGGCGGAGTGTGTGTGTGTGTGTGGCGGGGGGGGGGGGG
>PVJH01002606.1:0-23846 GCA_004026705.1 Nesogale talazaci | reverse complement strand
ATCTCAGCCCATCTGTACCATTGTTATAGACACCAGCACAATAAAGATACATTTCCATCACTCCTAAAAGTTCCCATGGGTCCTTTTATCATTGCCCCTTTCCCCCAGCCCAGCTCCTGACCTCCCCCTTGCGATCATTTCTCCACCTTGAATCTTCATGAGCGCTTCCCTCTCCAGTGCTGCCCTTCTTGCCCTTAGCGAGACCCTCGTACCGTTCTCCGCCTCGGTCATTTGTTCCTTCTGTTGCTGAACTACATCCCCTGCTAGCGACGTACCACACCCAGTTTATTCATCCTTCATGATGGATGATAGCTGTTTGCCGGTTTTAGCGATTATGAGCAAAACTGCTGTAAACATTCTTGCATAGGTCTTGCTAGGAACAGATATTTTAATTTCTCCTGGGTAAACCCCTACCAGTCATGTTGCTGGTATTATTAATAACCACTGCTGGTTATTGATAAACAAAGATATATGTGCACTGTGTTTAAAAATGCCAGGGTGATTGAAAAACCAACCACACCAAATTCAAACTCGCTGCCACCACATCCCTTCTGACTCATCAGCCCCCTGTAGAACGGCCTCTCTGGATTTTTTTGACTGTATGTCTTAACAGGAGTAGAGAGTCTTGCACTTTGCAGCCCCTATAGGGGCAGTTGTGTTCTCCTTTCTCTGATCATTATGAGTTGAAGTTGACTTACTGGCAGTGAAGGCAGTTTTGTTGTTGTTTTAGGGTTTTTTGTTGTTGTTTATGCTTACTTCACTGAAGTACTTTGGCACCTTTATTGGAAATCCATGGACTTTTTATATATGGGTTTCTTCTTGAGTCTCTGTTCTGTTTCACTAGTCTACCTGACTTTTTGTAGGTCACTACCGTACTGTCTTGATGATCGAAGTTCCCTAATAAGTCTAAAATCAGTAGTGTGAGCCCACTAACATTGTTCTCATTTTTCAAACCTGGTTTGGTTATTTATAGGCTCCTTTGAATCATCAGACTCATCTTTGAGTGAATCTCTCCATATCAACACAAAGCCCACAGGGATTTTGATGGAGTCTGCATTGAAATATGTAGGTTAATTTGTGAAGAATGAAATTTTACCAGAGTGTAATATTCTGATCCATGAACATGCTTGGCCTCTCCATGTACTTTGGTCTTCTCTGACTTCTCTTATTTGAGTTTTCACCATTCAAATCTTGCACATTTTTTGTAAGGTCTATGAAAGATGAGGCTTTTTACTCCTGTAAAAAGTCACAGTCTCAGAAACCCACAGGACAGTTTTACCCCATCCTATAGCATTGCTGTGAGGCAGAATCAACTTGATAGCAATGAGTTCTTTTTTAATCTCTGTGCAAGAAGGCTTTTTAAAAGTTTGTGGGATATGACTATATATTCATACCATTGTTTTGAAGAGCTTTTTAAAGCTCGTCGTATATCTTCATGTTGTTGATGGAGCAGGCAAAGAATTTTTAGAGACTTGACCAAAAACATAAGAGGTGATTTTTTTTTTTTGGCATCACTGCCTCTGGTGGTTGTGGGTGCTACCCTGCGCTGCTCCTGAGAGCCGCCACTGGATTTGAACTGCCAAGCCCGCGGGCCGCAGTCCTGCACTCAACCACTTATGCCACCGGGGCTCAGCCAAGAGGTGATTTTAAAACTTTCAATTCCCACGATCATTTTTAAGAATAGAAATGCAATGAATACGTATATTGAATTGCATCCGATGACTTTCTTAAAGTTCACTTATTAATCCCATTAGCTCTGGGGGGTAGGCTTTGTTAAATAATTTTTTTCTGTAGATTCTGTGACTATTTTTGTGTCTTCCTTTCTAAACGACATGTTTTCCCTCTTGTTGCATTAAATAGGAGTGCTGGGATTAAACATCTCAGCTCGCTGTGTTCTTAGGAGGAAAAGCACTCAGATGATAATCATGTGCTGGCCAGTCTGTCTTCCTATAATTTTTTTTTCTTCTCTGGCTTGTCTCGCCTCTGCCTGGATTCTTTGTGTAGCTCTTCTGACACTTCTGCAACGATTTCCCCATATTCGATGCTTGACCCCCGTAGATACTCTCACTCAATCACTGCCTTTGAGTGGATTCCAATTCATTGCGACGCTGTAGGACAGAGAAGACCTGCCCCTGTGGGTTTCCGAGATTGTCACTCTTCACAGGAGTAGGAAGCCTGACCGTTTTCTAGCAGAGTGGCTAGTAGGGTTGAATGGCTGACCTTGCCATCAGGGCCCCATATGTAACACACTGTGTCAGGGTCCTCAGAAGAAAAGACTAAATGGAATTTTCTGTGAAATAAAGGTTTTCTATCACCACCTTAGTTCAAAGGAAATATGACCCAGAATGGTTGAGTAGTCTTTTTGATGTCCCTATTAGAAATCAAAAAGATTTTAGCCACTTTGGAACTAGGAGCCATAACACCTCTGTGGATTGTGACACCCTGGAAAAAAATTTAAGTAGATAATGTAGTTCATAGATCAGATATTATATCAGAACAACATCGAAACATACTAATATGCCCTGGTGGTTATACATTGGGCTGCAAGATCAGCAGTTCAAAACCACCAGCTACTTGTTCTGTCGGAGAGATGAGACTTTTTACCCCTGTAAAATATCATAGTCTCAGAAACCCACAGGGACAGTCTCACCCTGTCCTGTGGCATTACTGTGAGCCAGAATCAACTCCATAGCAATAAGTTCTTTTTAAATCATTGTACAAGAAGACTTGTAGGAGGTTTCTGGCCCCCGGAAAGATTTACAGCCTCAGAAAATCACAGGGGGGGTTTTACCCTGGCATCTCAGGTGCCGTTGAGTCCGTACATTTTGAGAATGTATGTGTTTAATAAGCCGCATGTCCACGTACTAGTGAATGTGGTTCCGGGTTCTCTGGAAGGACAAATGAGGATTTGGGATTTAAAGTTACCTCTGAGAGGGGAATCCACGTCCCTGCGAGGCAGGAGAGGAAAAGAATCATTCCCTCAGCAGCTCTTGCTATCCTCTGAGGTTGGTACTGGGTTAAATGCTTCTAAAAATAAAAGTGTGTATATGACTCATCTAATCCTTAAGTACGTGGTGCTGCCCCACCCCGATTTTAGCACATAAAAAGACGAAGACGCAGTCGTGTTGCAATGAAATAATTAGGTTTGAAAACTTCAGGAATGGTCTTAGTCTGGAATTTCTTTATCCTCTTGCACTGAAGTATATTGCTCAATTCAACTTTTGGAAAGTTTTTCTTTGAAGCGATTTTATTTCCTGTGAGACTCAAACATCCTATTCCCCAAGATGGGGGTGGGGTGGGGGTGAGGGACAAGATTTCGCAAGCATCAGGCAATCGCAGAGAAGGAAGGATATGGCAATCTTGTCCCGGGTCTACTCATTCTGTGTGTGCCTGGAAAAGGATCAAAGGTTACAGAACCGAGTAGGAAAGAAGTCATCCAATGGGTGCCAGCCTACAGGAGGGCGTGGGGTGGTGGAACGGAAGAGGCCTGGGGAACCACCAAGGGCACCCACCAGTCCAGCCTCTGGGTGGCCTATGGACAAAGCGAGAGGAAGGGATTATAAGATGGAGTTCTGAGGGTCTTCTTAGAGTCTGATCACTGGGTGCCAGCTGAGAGGATTCTGATGCATGAGGTCATTTGCTTCATTGAGTGAGTGAGTTCCTCTGCAGCTTACCAAGCGCAAAGCCTAACCTTTCCCCAAACTGGGCACCTCCAGATGTGTTCTCTGCATCGGCCCGTCTTGTCTTCTGCCAGCTTTCTTGCTTGCCTGCCAATTTTGACTGCTCTTCATGGCTTTCAGGTGTTACGCAATCTGCTACAGTGGTGCAGGATTGTGCTCCAGATGGTTCTGTGTGGCAAGAGCAAAGGCCTTGTTGGCCAGCCAAGGAGGTCCACGTGGCTCACTGCATCCACCCTCGGAGTGCCCGGCATGCTGCCTCTACTCTGCGGGCAAACAGAAGCTTTGTCGGGGTGGGGTTAACTGGCTTGAGTTGAGGAGCTGATTCCTGGGGGTTGTGTGGAGTGAGTAAATGTGAAGCAGTGTTACCTACCCGAGAATACGAACATGATGAATGATGCGGCTTCCACACACAGATATTTTTCATTGCTCACCAGCAGGGTCTCGTGGTGAGCACCTTTTCTGGAAGGATGGAGTCTCCGGTCACTGGGGAGCACACTGGGGAGGCGGTGGGCCTGTGTATCCAGGGTGATGAGGTCAGGCAAGCAAAATGCCATGGTGATTACAAACCTAGGCCGTGGAGTCCAGGGACTGGTTGCTCTCCTGTTACTCATTAGTTAGGAAGGATGGACCCCCAAAAGATACTCTCCCTCCGTCCCTGCCATTGAGAGTGAGCATGCAAGGGTTCTGAACTTAGAGCATGTTCTAGAAATGACAAAGTAAGGATGAGGATGGGAAGGGGGTGTGGTCAAGAGGTAACATGCTTAACCTCAGGGTTGCAACCTTTATTCTGTTCAGAGATGCCTGTAAGAGTTTTCAGAACCCCATAATCTAAAAAAGATCTTCCTTTTTGGTGCGAACTCTGGGACTTGTGTTCACAATGTTGTGGGCTTGGGTGGGAAGACTCCAGGAGGGCTGGCTAGCCGAGCCAGGAGCGTGTGGGGAGAGTGCACAGAAGAAGCGGCGCCATCAGGATCTAGCAGGGGTTGGGCATAAGGACTGAAGGGAAAGGGAGAGACAGGAGCTAGGTTAGCTTGCTTTGCTCATGGTACCCTGATTCCTAAAACCAGAAAAAAATATGTCTCGGTGAGTACAGGAAGAAGACAGTGGGACTTTTAAAAATAGGGATTTTCATACGATCCTTTAGCATCTCTCTTTTTGTGGATTTTGTAATGAATTTAAGTGTGTGTGTGTGTGTGTGTGTGCGCGCGCGCACGCGTACACACTCGTCCCTATATTACCAAGAGATCTTATTTTTCCCTGAGGTAGTATGATTGAGAATAGCTGCAATCTACTAGAATGAATGAAAGAGATGCTGTTAGTTGAAGTAGGAGCAGGGGGGGCAGCTCAGTGCCCAGTGTGTGCTTGTCTTCCTTTCTCCCCATCTGTCCTTTCCACACTAGGCTGGACACACGTTTGATGAACTACCTTTGATACTGTTCTAGAACAGTAGTTCTCAAGACCCTTTAATACAGTTCCCCATGTTGAGGTGGTCCCATATGTGGGCATATCAGCATATGGGCAGACCCACCTAGAAGAGCGGTGTCTCGGTTCCTACGACCATCAGAAATATGGTCTTAGGCAACCCCTATAAAAGGGTTGCTTGGCGCCTAACGGAGTCACAACCCACGGGTTGAGAACTGTTGTTCTAGAACAAGGAGACTGTTTCAACACGGGCTGCTTGTATGCATATATTTAAAGCTATAATCATCTAATAGGTAAACGTACATGCTGCACGTGCATGCACGTATTTTTCTGTTGAACGTCTGGCCTGCGAGCACGAAACCAGTATGAGGAACACAAGACTATTTAAGGCAGAGGTCATCAGATCACCAGGGAAACTGGCTCCCAGGCAGAAGCTTAGATTCTGTTTTCCTCCATCTGGGATGTGGCACAGAAGATGCATTTTAAGAAACTTCTTCAAGATGTTTCCGATGTGGGTGGTCCATCAATCGCACTTTGAATAACACTTACTTACAGATGAGATGGACACGCTGAGTTACGAAGGCAATGATTTGTTCCTGCAACGCTCTTAATAGGAATCCTATTATTCATAAACCTGAGGGCGTGCTACCTCTGAGCACTGCCCTGATATAGGCACTGCGTGTGTGTGTCTGTGTGTGTACATACAGACAGTGGGATCTGCAGAAGCCAGACCCCGGAAAGTCAGAGCCAAGGACACACTCGCCAGGTGTTCGTGAGGTCGAATTCTTCATAGAGAGAGATAGAAAAGGAGTAGGCACTCGGGTCAAAGGTAGCAAACGTTTAAGGACCAGAAAAACGAGGCGGTCCCTTGGAGGCCTGGGGTGCCCACCTGCGTTGATGTCATTGTTAAATGCCATCGAGTCAACTCCTACCCTTAGCGGCCCTGAGTACAACGGAACGAGAGACTTCCCGGTCCTGTACCATCCTCACACTGGTTCCTATGCCTGCGCCCTGTAATGCAGCCACGGCATCGGTCCATCTCATTGAGGACCTTCCTCTCTTTGGCTGCCCCTCTACCCTACCAAGTGTGATGTCCTTCTCCAGGGACTGGTCTCTCCTGACAACATGCGCAAAGTCTGTAGGACAAAGTCTTGCCATCCTTGCCTCTTTGGAGCGCTCTGGCCATGCTTCCAAGACTGATGGGCTTGTTCTTTTATGGTGTCCTCAATAGGCTTCTCTGGCATCACAATTCAAACACCTGGCTTCTTCTCCTTCTTTCTTTCATATTCAGTGACCAATATGCATATGAAGCCATGGAAGATACCATGGCGTGGGCCTGGCAAGCCTCAGTCCTCAAAGGAACATCCTTGCTTTTCAGCTCTCTAAAAAGCTCTTGTGCAGCACATTTATTCATTGATTGGGGTTCCAAGTAAGACAAAAATCCTTGACACCTTCAAACTTTTCTCCATTTACCATGTTATTCCCCTTTGGGTTCAGTTGTAAAGATGCTGGTCTTCTTTACATTGAATTGTCATCTATATAGAAGACTGCAATCCGTAATCTCTATCAGCCAGTGCTGCGGGTCCTCCTCACTTTCAGCAAGCAAGGTGTGTCATCCGCATATCACACATTATTAGTAAACATAGTTTCTGTTGGTCCACACAGGCAAATGTCTTGCATAGTCAATATAGCACAATACAACAGAAAGCACATCTTTCTGTTGTTCTCTAATTGGAACCCAGGTCATTCTGACACCAGCAGTGCTAGCCCTTATTCCATGTCCTTTTCTGAATCCAACCTGAATCTCTGGCCGCTCGCTGTCAAGTACTGCTGCAACCTTGATTGGGTGACCTATGGCAGAAATTTACCTGCATGTGATGTCAGCAGTATTGAGTAACAGTTGTATCGACTGAATTTCCTTGAAGGCAGATTGTATGATCCTACCACAGACAGTATACTTCACGGTGGATTTTGGGGTGTCCTTTTTTTTTTTTTACAATAAATCCCACACCATTCTTCTGGATTGTGTTATTCCAGGCATAATAAATGATAGGATGTTCTAATTCAGAATGGCCAACGCCAGCCCATTTCAGCTCAGTTAAGTTTAGGATATAAATCTTTATATCTTCCATTTCATTTTGGCAGTGTCCAATTTTTACACACACACACACACACACACACACACACACCCCTGAAATAGAGTAGACAAACTAGTTCTGCAAAAGTTATAGTCACAGGCTGAGCCCCGGTAGCGTAGTGGTTGAGTGTGGGACTGCGGCCGACTGGCTTGGCGGTTCAAATCCCGCAGCAGCAAGGTTGGGCCTCCCACTCCTACCAGAGGGCAGTGATGCCTAAAAAAAAAAAGTTATAGTCACAAAAACCATGGATCAGTTCTCCTCTGCCATCAACAAATCACACACACACACACACACACACACACGTATATTCTATTCAATGGCAAGCCTCAAAATGTGTGTGGGAAAACTGAATGAAACATTTATGGGATTTTTTTATAAGCCCTCACCTCTATCACGCACACACATATGTTATATCTAAGTATAGGTGTGGTGCACCCACCACAGGTCCTTTTAATCATCACAGCCTTCGCAAGTGAAGTCTTCCTCTTGCCCTCACTTTGCAGTAAGCATGCTAAGGTACAGGGTGAGGCCTCATGAGCCAAGGGGAGACTGGTGAAGTAGCTATGTTAGTCCAGGTAGACTAGAGAAACAAATTCATAGACATGCATATGGATATAAGGGAAAGGTTTATATGTGAGAGGAATGGAACATTGAGAAAGCATCCCAACCCAGTCCAGTTCAAGGTCACAAGTCCAATATTAGCCCATATGTCCGATACAAGTCTATAAAGTCTCCTTCTGACTCACGAAACATGTGTGATGACACCAGGACAATCACACGCGAGTGGGTGCAGAGTCTTATGTGTCCGATGGCAGTAGGAACATCTCAGCACTGGCAGAAGTCTCCACATGGCTTTTCGGGTCCCAGAGGTCTGGTTCCATCAGGGCAAGCCCATGTGGCCTCTCCTCCAGCTCCTCCATTTTCCAGGAATCAGGAATGATCAGCATGCTGTCATCTCGTCTTGTCAGTATTTTGTCTCTTGGAAACTCAGTCCAGTCTCTCTTTTCCAATTGGGAAATACTGTGAGACTTCCCAGAATTCTCAGGAGAAAGCCATGCCCACACAGAGGCCTCATTGACTACTACTCTTGGCTATCTCCAGATAGACAGGCTAGACTCCACCCCTACACTCCCAATCATGAAAATGACACACAAGTACATGACCACCACAGTAGTCCAGGCCATCAGCCATCATTGCTTGACCCCTTCATGCCGTTGACCACCTGGCAGGATGGTGTCCTGTCGGTGAGATGAGGCTGATGCCCACTGCCTTTCTCATGGGGTGGTCCCACCACGCCAGAGGGCTGGAGATTTGCGGTTGCCAGCATTGGTGGACTAGCCCTGAGAGACAGGCTCAGTCATCCCGCATCTGCACATCTGGAGGACGCGTGGTCTCAGCTGCCACCAACGAAAGGGGTGGGAGAAAGGTGCCAGGTTAAGGGAGTGTGGTGCTTGTCCCTTTCAAATTAAATGTGTGTACACATTGTTGAAAGGAAAGCTAATGTGCTCTGTGAACCTTCCCCCCAACCACAGTCAATAAACAGACAAATGGGTTCATTAAATAAATGCATACTCTTCTTGCTGGACAAAAGGTGACTTAGGGGGATCAGTTTACCTGCTGCTTCTGTTCTGGAATATGCTGTTTGAAATATCTGACGGTGGTAGAATGGCGCGACCTTTCCTGTGTATAGGGCCCTGGTGCCGTTGTGGTTACTTGTTGCGCTGTGAGCCTCAAGGGCATGCCGGTCGAAACTACCAGGCTCTCTTCAGGAGAAAGACGGAGCGTTTTAACTCCTGTAAAGCGCTGCAGTCTCAGAAACCCACAGGGGCAATTCTCCCCCGTCCTGGGGGTGGGGGTGGGTCCATGAGGCAGTATTGACTCCATGACAGTGAGTTTGGTTTGGGGCGCTTTTTTTTTCTGAGTGTAAAGCACGTTGGGTCTGGCGGGTCCCTTCCCTCTTGTGATGCCCTTGTCTTCTGCATTGCGTGTCCAGGGAAAGTGGCCATCCAGAAGGAAGACTTGCAGAAGTACCATAACAGAGACACCTGGTTCCAGCTGCAGCATGTCGACGCAGACTCAGAAGTACAGGTGAGACTCCCTTACGCCCACCCCTGCCAACTCTGCCAGGATCCTGGCAATCGAAGCCCCAGAAGTCATTGGGAAGGGAACACAGACTCCATTGGTGATTGAAGAAATGTTGCTTTTGATTTTTTGGACCTTAACAGGGAATAATGTTCAGCAAATTTGTGCCTTCTCTGATTTATACTTGAAAACAAAGTCTTGTTACTTTTGTCTGTTCCTTTAGTTACTATCTCTGCCATGCAAGACACACACAATTCTAAGATCCACAGAATGATTAGGGTTGGTCACACATCATGGAAGGTCAAGAGAAAATGTGGGCAAAGAAAATATAAAGCTCTGGGCAGGATTAGTACACAGAGCCATATGCCACATGTAGTGAGTGGCTGGAGGGGAGCTGTGTATTTGTCTCTAGAGTGAAGAAAGACTAAGAACTGTAAAAAGTAGCCCATGGAAGCAAAGAAAGAGGTTATTTGTAAACATCCTTGGAAGTTATACCTGCTTACCTGGATGATGTATGTGTTCATTGGGACTGATTGCTCCCATTTTTTCAGTGGAAGAAGCTTCCCTCCCTATCCAACTCAGCTTCTCCAAGGACGAGTCAGGGAGACTACAATTCCCACAGGCCCCGAGGTCTCCAGGTTCTGGGCATCCTGAGATCCTCCCTTAAACAGCTGGCTCACAAACTTACTCTGCCAGGCACCAGGAAAGCTTTGTGGCCTTCACTGCTGAGGTGCTCTCAGACTGAGCAGTGGTGGGGTGGGGTCAGCCATGCTCAATTCCCAGCAGAACATGGTCCAGGCAGAAGAGAGAGGCTACACTTTCTCTTTTCCTCACTTGAGCCTTTCCCAAGTACAATGTGTTACTTAACCCACACTAGTGTTGTGTGTGGAGGTAATCCTGAGCCCTGGCCTGTAACAGGGAGCAATTGCAAAGGGGCACATCACAACCTAATGTCACAGAGGTCCTGGTACTGAGATGCAAACACATCTGTGGGTAGGTTTTTATAAAGATGCCAAGACTATGGTTTCAAGGCATGTGGTCAAGAGTGTGGTCTTTGACTCAAACATCTTTTTCAAATCTTCATTCTTTAATATACTAGTGAAATGACATTGGGCAGTTATATTCTCCAAGTCATGGTTTACTCATCTATAGAGTGAGTGGAATAACAGTCTATATGCTTTGAAAGTGCTGAACGCATGCTGGATGGATGGATGGGTGAATGGAGGGATGGATGGATGGGTGGAGGGATGGATGGATGGAAGGATGGTTGGGTGGAGGGATGTGTGGATGGGTGAATAGAAGGGTGGTAGGGGGCATGGATGGCTACATGGGTGGATAGTTGAACATCAAAATGTTGCTTGTCCTGCGTTAGCCTCCTGATCCTTAGCAAGCTCACAAACGACTGTTATTGTGGCCATTTCACCAATTTCTCTCACTGAGGGTCTCTCTTGCCCTCATTGGCCTGCTGGTTTATCAAGCATGGAGTCCTATTCTAGCAAGTGATCCTTTTGGGGATATAATCACACAGGACAATGTTCTTTTGTTACCTATAAGGCTCCCATGGTGTAATTTTTGGAAGAAGCCTCTTTGGGGGCCTTTTATTCTAGCTTTGTCTTAGTTTGGCAACTCAGTTGTAACCTGTCCACCCTGAGGTACCTGGGTGGTATTTAAAGGACTATTGCCATACTTTCCAGCATCATAATGATGCCCAGGCCACCATAGTGTGAGAAACTGACAGACAAGTGCCAGTTGCGTAGTATAAACTAAGCAAGCACAGAACCTATTGTAGTTGAGTTGATTCTGACTCAGCCCAGCCCTTGTCTATAGAACATTCCAGACTGTAATCTTTATCAAAGGGGACTGCCTTTGTCCTGTCAAACTGGCAAGCAAGTGAACAAACAAATTCCACACCCACTGTCACTGAGGCCATTCCGACTCAGAGTAGCCTTAAAGCGGAGACTGGGACTGCCCCGTGAGTTTCTGAGTCTGTTCATGGGAGTAGACAACCTCGTCTTTCTCCCAAGGAGCGACTGGTGGTTTTGAACTCCAGACCTTGCAATTACAGCCCAATGTATAACCAGGGCTCCTAGTAGAACTGGTAGTGGATTCTAATTGTCAGCCTTTCGGTTGGCAGCTACGCGCTTCACTACTGTGACATCAGGGCTTCTGATTTAGTACACAAGGAAGGAAACCTGGAGAATATGTGTGTTCTCCCACCTATACTTGAAGAGTCAACAAAGTACCGACTAGCCTATGTTCTGCAACAGTTAGACCCTGGTTAGACCTTGTAGAACTTTAGCGTAATGTCACAACCAGGAGCCTGACATTCATACAGCCCAGAGACCTTATTCAGGCTTCACCTGTTTTCCATAAACCTCTGTGTGTGTGTGTGTGTGTGTGTTTAGTTCTCTACAGTGTCAGTCCCTGTGTAGATTTTTGTGACTACGTCCAGAGTCGAGACACAGAACCCTCCCATCTTCTTATCCATTTGAATTGCATGCTGTGATCGGACACGGCATCACGGGGTTACTTTCTAATTGATGCTGTAAGGTAGCGCAGGTATCAGTTGGCCACTCCCATCTCCTCTCTGAGCTTGCTTTTATCGGTGGCCGGGCTACCCCTGGCTGTGCTCAGTGCTGCACTGCTCTTATTTGCAATCTCCAGGTAGCCACTCCTACAGTGACCATTGCAAAGAGGGAATGGTGGCCTCCACCACATCCTAACTGACCATTCAGATGACAACCAGAATCCTTTCCCTGCAGCTGCCATTTCCTCTTGAAATGCCCCCTTTACAAACTTCTAGGAGGGCAGAGGACAACATCTGGTTTCCTGAATCCATCTGCTAGGTAATTCACAGTCAAAAAGGCAGGTGTCAGGCAAGGAAGGATTGTAAGCCAGGAGCCAGTGCGAGAGTGTTCAGCCACAGAGATGGGGGCTGCCATGGGTGGGGCCCCATCTCAAACCTAGCCCTCTTCCTTCTGGAATGGATTTGTTAAAGGGTTTGGGTAAATCCCTTTATTTTATGTTTATTTCTAAATTGACATTTCTCTTGCTTCCTTGGTGCTTGGCGGTTACATGAGAAGAGCATGATGGCAGCCAGCAAGAAGCAGGCAAATTTCCCTGGCTATGACATCACTGAATAGTTGCTCCTCGGCTGCCTAGGCAGTCAGTAGCAACTGCTAAAAGGATGTAAAAGGGTATAGAGAACAGCAGACCTGTGAGGGTCGGGGGGAGGAGGGGGGGGGGCTGGTCCTTAAGTTTTAGGTCATGACTCCTGTGGATTGAATGGGCAGAGAAGGCATTCAAACACACACACACTCATCTGAAAAGTGTCTGTGGAGCACCCATTGTGTGCCAGGCACCCCAACCTCCCTCCCTCAAATGGACTGCCCAGTGACCTTGTAAAACCAGTAGGTTTCCTTCCCTATCTCCTCCCAGGAAGCCTCAAAGGCTATTGAATGAAGTTTGTTCGCTCTGTTTTGTTTTGTTTTCACAAACTTGCCATTGAAGTGTAACTCATATTCAAAAAAGGGCATGCTCTCTCCGGGTACAGTTCAATGAGTCATTGCAAAACATTGAGTCGTTAACCAAAGTCTCCTTTTTCAAACTTCCTACTCATGGCATTCTTGTTCACTGCTGGAAATCTTCGCTCAGCTCAGAAACCCCAGGCACAGCTGATTGAAACCCAGCTCAGTCTGCACTAATCTCAGGATGAGTTATGATCTGGGTCTTTCTCATGCACGGTGATTTCATAGGCTTGCTTATAGGAAGAAAACAGCCAGGCCTTTATTCCATGTCCCTCAGAGTTAAGATGTCAGGAAACAAGGGTCCAGGATTGCCTGTCACTATTTCTGCCAAAGATACCATCTTGATTTTAAGTACCCTATTTATTTCTGCAAGTGCAAGGCAGAAAGAAGCTGTGGGGTCCGCTGCCTCCAATGAAAATCCAGCAAATTATATACCCTAAAGAATGTGACCAGGCAAGCTAGTCAGGGTGCAGTTTATCACCTATAAAACATTCAGCTTCCCTCTAGTTCTTTAATGCTTCCTCCACCCCCCCCCCCCACTATTGAATTGTAACCTCAATTCTACCTTACAAATCCAGTTAAATCAGAGCGTGTACAAGGGTACAGATAAGAGCTCGAAACACAGGGAATCCAGGACAGATAAACCCCCCAGGGCCAATAATGAGAGTAGTGTTACCAGGAAGGGAAGGGAGAAAAGGGGGAACTGCTCACAATTATCTACCTATAACCCTCTCCTTGGGGGAAAGACAACAGAAAAGTGGGTGAAGGAAGACATTGATCAGTGTAAGACATGAAAAAATAATAATAAATTATTCAGGGGTCAAGAGGGAGGAGGGAGGGGTAAAATGAGAAGTTAATACCAAGGGCTCAAATAAAAAGCAAATATTTTGAAAATGATGATGGCAACAAATGTACAAATGTATTTGACACATGGATGGATGTGTGGATTGTGAGAAGAGCTATATCCCCAATAAAATGATCAATAAAATAAAATGACTTCCAGTTAAAAAAAAAAAAAAAGATTATGACCAGAAACAGGTTTTGCAGGACCTCAAGCAATATGACACATGAACATGAAGGCAGTTTCCTAGAACACAGCTAATATCTACAGTTCACTAGGGGTTATCAGAGCACTGTCCCCTGAGGTCTCGTGTTCCCCCATTTATCTAAATGGTCTTCCTGTCTCCTTCCTGAGCTAGCCCATCCCTCCTGATTAAGCTTAAAAGGAAGCTTTACTGCAAGGGAGGGCGCTGTCACATCTTGGGTTTTTCACAGACTAAGTCTTGCCTTAGATTATGTTATGTGTCTAGTATTTTGATTAATGGCAGGCCGACTCTTCACCCGCTCTGTCAGTGTGGAAGTTCTGCTGAAATCTGCCCAGCATTGCAGCAGTGCACAAGCCTCCTCTGACAAACAGGTGGTGGAAGCACCATGAGATGCCTCGGGGTGGAATTGAATCTGGGTTTCCTGCATGGAAGCTGAGAGTTCTACCACTACCTACCACCACCACCCCCGCTACCCCCCCCCTCCCCCCGTCCCCCTTATGCCCCTTCCTCTCTCATCTCTCTTAATACTGCCATCATTCTCCTTAAGTCTGGGCAGAACGAAAGATGAAATCAGCTCTGTTCTCTTTTCATAGACCAGTATAAAAGTTTGATACATACTGTACTGTCCAGGCAAATGGTTACTGGGCATAGTTGGTCTAGCCTATCCCTGGGGTACTTGGTGTCAAGAGGCATGCTAAGACCTGGGCATTGGCTCCTGCCCTGAGTTTGGCACATGGTGATTGTGACTGCGACAGGGAGATCAAAACAAGCCCAGAGTCTCCTGTTTGTTTGTTTTTTGAGGTGGGGTTTATGGAGCTGAGCAGGCTTTAAGCACAGACAGGCATGATGCAGGGAGGAGGTGATGAGAAGCCAGCTGTAAAAGAGGTAGTGTTTTCAACAATCAGTACTTCCTCTCCAGGAAGCAGATGGATGTGAGAGCCTTTGATCTGAGCTAAGAGAGCATGCCCTTTGTCATCACTGCAGGGGATGGTGAGGGGACTGGTAGTGTTGTGGTTACTTGTTGGCCTGTGATTTGCATGGTGGGCAGTTCAAAACCACTAGCTTCTCTGCGGGAGAAAGACGGGGTTTTCTACTCCAGTTAACAGTTAAAGTCCTGGAAACCCACGGGGGACTTGCTCTGAGCCGGCATCGACTCAATGACAACCACATTTGGGTTGGCAGGGGGTGCCGGCTGTTACATCCAATCCCCTTGGAAAACTGGGTGGGAAGGGAGGAAGCCTATTGATTGTGGTCCACAGTGACTGACACAGAGATGTGAATTTCCACACTACAGATGGACGAAAGCGCTTTCAGCCGCCTCGTAGCTTTCTGAACCCCATTCCGTTCCATTGTTTTGCTCCTATCATCCCTCTCCCGGGTTACCAGCAGGTGGAAATGGCACAGATTGTCTTCCTCAATGTGACATCTTGGTAACAAAGTATTGACTCAAGAGAGGAAACAGTAACAATTGCCCGGATCTGATCCTGTCGAGGTGCGAGTCTCCCTCCTTGGGAAAAACAGGAAACAGGAAAGCGAACAGTGTGCTGCGCGATGTCTTGTGCCAATGTGCTCACAGTGGTAACGTGGGGCGGGGATGATTAATCTCATCAGGAACACAGTCTTCTCATTGCCAGCAGCCCCCAAACAAGTGACTCCACGAGATAGATGTGCCCATTGAATGGTGGCCACTGTACACCTGCAAAATTATACCGTGGCAGGAGCCGGCGCCTTTGTGAACGCCGCCGGATGATGCCCGACTCTCAGGAAGGAAACAAATCTGTAAAGGCGAATTTGTATTCTGCCTGCGTGCCACGAGCTATCAGTCTGTTTGGGGATTTAAGGTGTAGGTTATTGAAGCCTCGGCGTCCTCGCTGATTCATAAGGGTAGCAGTGTGTGCATTACAGGTTGGTGAGGAAAAGCTATGCCACGCTTTGTAAGGTTTTCAGCGCTTGGCCCGTGCTCAATAAAAGGGAAATACTAAAAACACAACCAAACAGTGAAAAACATCACTTGGCATCCTGATCATCATCACCATTAGTCATCACTTCCCGAGTCATTTTGTCTCCTGGACCCACAGAGAGTCGCCTAGACTTACAGACTTAAAAAGCACCTGCATTTGAAATTATATGGATAAATGGTATCATTTTGAGCCTGGCAGCTCTGGTTACATAAAAGGTTGAGCACTAGGCATTGAAGCAGCTGGTCAGCAATTCAAAACCACCACCTGCCCCATGGCAGAAAGATAAGACTTTCTACCCCAGTCAAGAATGACAGCCTCGGAAACCCACAGGGACGATTTCACCTTGTCCTGTAGGGTCACCGTGAGTCAGAATCAGCTCTCCAGCAGTGCATTTGGTTTGGGTTAGAGTCGCTAAGACACACATTTGGCTCCACCGTGTAGCCACTGCCACCGATTCCGATTCACGGCAACCCCACAGAAACAAGTCGAACTGCCCCTGTGCGTTTCCAAGAGTGTAACTCTGCGGGTATAGAAAGCCTTGTCTTTTTCCTGAGGAGCAGCTAGTGGTTTTGAACAGTCCCTCCCATACTTAGCAGTGCAATGATTAACCCCTGTATGCCAGCAGGGCTCACTGGAGCACAGTGAACGCTTAATGTTAGTTGAGTGGCTGTTTCTGGATTAGCTGTGCCAAGGGGCTTTGTGTGCCTGTGGGATGGTGTCCTCATCTGTTAAGAAGAGTTGTGTAGCCATGCAACTTGCAGGATAACAGGGTCTCATACAGTGAGACTTGACATCGGGGGGCGGAGGTGGTGTTGGTTTGGGATGGGTTTGACCTCTAGAAGGTTCTGCGTCGTCACTGGGCACAGCGACCACTTGTGTAGTACTTAATACATACCAGACCCCAGGCACAGTTCAAAGCACCTTGCAAATGCTCATCGCAGCCGGCACTCATCCAGGGACTCTCCCAGCGCCACACAGGCACGATACACAGGGCCTCGTTCTGAAGTCCATATGCTGAACCATTGGGCTTCACTGCCACTTCATCACCCTCACCGTCCTTGAAGTCCCTGAGCAAGTTCTCTGCAGCTAGCCAGCTGAGAGCAGGTGCTGTGCCACTGCTGCACACACAGCTGACGAGTGACTGAGTCAAGCTTCACTCCAGCTCTGCTTGGCTCCAAAGCCTGCACCGTGCCAGGGTGCTGTGGCCGTGTGCTTGAAGCCAGGAAGGATGCCTCGCACACAGCAGACAGGAGAGGTCACGGATGCTTGTGATGCCTTTGCTACTCTGCCTCCTGAGGCCAAGGCCTCGCTCCATGCTTCAGGCCTCTGCCTGGAGGCCCCTGGCTCTGCGTCTCCTGGCCCGAGAGGACAGGGCTGCCTGCTGTGTATATTGCCACAGCGCCCGCCCGAAGAAAGATCAAGCTCACAGACTCCCACCACCCCACAGAGGGTTCATTTCAAGGGCCTGCTTCTGCAGCTTGCCTCATGACCCAGCACCTGCCACTGTCAGAGGAAGCGCTCTCTTTTGGGGTTAGCCTCTCAGGAGGGGTGTGGTAGGTTGTGTTTTTAGCAGTGTCTTGCAATAGAATTCCTGTCAGGGCACGCCTTGTCCGGGGACCGTGTAAGCAAGGCTTGGGGTGTGTGCGTGGCGGCAGCTGTTTGTTTCTGAGCATACTGATTACCATACCCCATCAAAGGGGCGTTCGCAACCGAGGGGTGGGGATGCGAAGAAGGTGGGGCTTGCTTGAGGTCAGAACAACTTCTGTGGCTAACCTTTGGGTTCCCGTTGGTAGCACCCACCATGCATTTGGCTCCACCCTATGCCCGCAGTAGGTGGAGTCTTGAGGTGGGGCTGTTGGCCCATTGGAGGCTGATGGCTGTGAGAGGGCAGTGGCTGTCTTCTTGAGGTCTGACCTGTGACCTTTCAGGAGGTACACATGAAAACAGATGTGCACTCTGGGCGAAACCAGAGAGAGAGGTGTGACCCTCTCAGGTCTCTAAGCCCTGAATCCTCGTTTCATTTTTATTCTGGGGAAGAAGTGAATGTTGGTGCCTTCCATCACCTCCCCCTTTGTCTTCCTGGAGCTATTTCAAAATGACCGCTGGTAGCACAGCAGTGAAAGCACTGGCTCAAATTCGCCCACCGTTCCATGGGAAGTGGGATGCAACAGTCTGCCTGCATGACGATGTGCACGGTCAGAAGCCCAGTGAGGCACTGCTACCCTGTCCTGGAGGTCATGGAAAGGGGTAATCGACTCAACAGCCATGAATTTGGTTTGGGCTGAATGTGCATTTTCCCTCTTGTCCTCTCCCATCCCCTGCGTTGGCTGATGGAAGCATGTGAGCCAGGTCCCTCTCTCTCTTTAAGAATCACTGGGCAGTGTTATGGGTCTGATTTGTTGGTTATTTGAAAGGAATGCTTAGCTAGTGATGCTGTTTGTGGTAGTTACAGAATCTGGTGTCAATTTGGGACTTGAGAGGATTAAGAGTGAAGGGGTGGAGTCTAGTCTGTCAACTGGGTCATAGCCAATGAGGTCTCTATGTAGGTATGGCCTTCTGAGGACTTGGGGAGATCTTTTCTTTTTCTACCTGGAGGTGAGAGATTATGGCTCTTGGCTCACTCTATTGACAAGGCTGGATCCCTGTGAGACATCCCTGAGGAGAAGCCACATGGACCCACCCTGTTGCAGCCCTGGGTGCTGGAGAAGCCATGTGGAGACCCCTGTTAGCGCTGAAATACTTACACACTCAATGATTCGTCTTTTCTTCTGCAGTCAGCATTATAGTGTGTTTTGTGAGATTGAGGAGGACTTTGTAGATCGGTGTCAGGCATATGGGCTAATGTTGGACTTAGGGGCTTGGATAACACTGGATTAGGATGCTGTCTTAATGTGCACTTATCCTTTATATAACACTCTCGTACATATAAGTTTCTTTGGATTTGTTTCTCTAGTTTACCCAGAAGAACACAGTCAGGCTGGAGTAGCCATTGATTATGCATGTGGGGAGTAGGACTGAGACCCTCGGGATCCCCAAGGCCTGGGGAGTAACATGCACCCTGGGAAGATGTCAACAGCACAGCGTGTCTTGTAAAGAAGCCCAAGGAGAATGAAATAGTGCAGAAATGACTACAGAATTCAGCCGTGCTAACCTTCATAAGACTCAGGAAGGGTGGTAAGGGAGAGAGCAAGCACCTAGTATGTATATGTCCTTCGGTATCCACTCCTACGTTTGTCTGCACTGTGGAGGCATCTGCAGCTTGTACACAGAGACCCACCAGTGACCGTGAGCAGACCCTGCCTCAGCTCAGGCTCAGGTGTGTCGGAGAATTGTGCTCCTGACTTTTGGACAGTAGATCACCAGGCACCTCTGCGTAGGCTTGAACCTCTAATCTCTTGGTTAGTAGCAGCTGAGTGCATGACCCCTTTGTGCCATCCCGGAACTCCAGACATAGACACAGAGAGAACTAGATAGAGAGTTGATTTCCAACTCTGCGTGACTTGATAGGACAGAGTAAGCCTGCTCCTGGGAGACTCCAAGGTTGTAAATCTTGATGGGAGCAGAAAACCCCCACTTTCCCCTACACAGCAATTGGTGGGTTTGTACCACTGACCTTGTGGGTAGCAGCCCAACACTTAACTCTCTGTGCCACCAGCCTCCTTAGATGTAGATAGAGCCCCCTGCCACTGAGTCAGGTCTGACTCGGAGTGACCGCAGAGGGCAGAGTCAAGCTGTCGCTGTGGGTTTCCCAGGCCGGAGTCTTCATGGGAACAGAAGACCTTGTCTTTCCCCTGTGGAGCAGCTGGTGGACTGGGACCACTGGCTTTGAGGGTAGCAGCACAGTGGATAATCCACTATGCTACCAGGGTTCCAGCTATATTATGAAAACTTTAAAACCAGCCTTACTGCCATCACATCAATTCTGACAGTCAGCGACCCACAGGACAGGGCAAAAGTGCCCTGAAACTCTTCATGGAAATAGGAGGCCTTCTTTTTCTCCCATGGAGCCACTGGTGGTTTCAAACAGTTGACCCTGTGGTTAGCAGCCCTTGGAGTCACTCCTATGCCAGCAGGGCTCCCGGGAGACAAAGATATAAGTGTAGGCACATAGCTGTGGGGGAGTCTCCATGCTCCTGAACCCCACTTATTGCTTCACCTACTTCCTTCAGTCCTTCTAGAAGCATCTGTGAGCATCTAGAACTGGACTCTAAGAATGCCTCGCATCTTTATCCAGGCCTTAGAGTGATCAAAACAGAGGAGGCACAGAGAGCCATTCTCAGGAGAGATTTCTCACTGTGTCCTTGACTGTACCCTGCCTGGGCATGCAGAGGAACATGAACGATCAACTTCAAGCAAACAAACACACCCATTTGTGATGTTGCCTCTTTGAGCACACTTTCCCTTATGCTTCTTGACTGTCTCCTGAAACCTCCCATCTGCCTCACAATGCTCTGGGAGCCTGTCAGCCCCTAAATATGCACAGTCAAGTGACGAGCTATTCATCAGAACAGACCTTTACACTTTAAACTCTTTGGGGGGAAACTGCCATTAGCGTGACTAAGTCATTGGCGTTTGAGTCAGAGGATGTCGGAAATCACCAGCGGATGCTCCCTGGGGTCCTGTCTATGAATTTTGTATTTGGACAGTTCAAATCTTGTCAGTAGATTTCCCTCACACATGTTGGGCCAGCTCACCATGGTCTGTGTTTTTTTTCCTCCTTTTTCTTCATATCGGGGTTGAGCTCTGTTGTGTTTTGTCACTGTGATTCCCTGTTTTCTGGTCATGACAGCAGGTAGAATATGGGCTCCTGAGAATTAAAGTGGGAGAAGGTGGGGGTAAAGGGGAGATGATATCAAGGGGTTCAAGAAGAAAGAGAATATTTTGAAATGGATTGTGAAAACAATTGTACAATACTGCTTAATGCGATTGAACTATGGACTATGACATCTGTATGATATCTGAATTTTGTGCTTGAGGAGCAGAGACTCAGTGCGGTGAGTTGAGAGGTGCCCTACTTTGCTTGCCTGGTATGGTGGGAAGCCTATGAGGTGCTCACCTCTGTGGCCAGGTCAGGGGCTAAGGTGCTGTGGGTGGCACTGCCATCTTTGTAATATGCTGTGTCCTTGTCCTTTCAGGGGAAGGTCCACCTGGAGATGCGGCTGAGCGAAGTCATCACAGACACGGGTGTCATTTGCCATAAACTGGCCACACGGTAAGGCACACGGCGGGGTGGGGGGTGGGGGCGCAGTGATCACACTTAATCTTCTCAGACGCCTCACGGTCAGGAAGCTTGAGTGGGTCTGCCTTTTAACAAACTCAACAGTTTCCAGACTCGATAAGTTGTCAAGATGACAACTGACACAGACCCTGGAAAAGCCTCAGGAAAGCAGGTGTTCATCTTCAGAGGGGTTATATCAGTTTTGCCAGTGGCTGAACCTCTTAGGTGTCAACGTTTCGGTAGAAGGATCATTCTTATGATCCCGGCATTACAGACGTCCAGCTTTCATACACATACAAAGAGACTGAACACATCCTGACCTGGGTCAGGTGCCCCTTAGTCCTCTTGGCTCCTCAACGCTTTAAAGGAGGTCTCATGCAGCAGCTGCACGCAATGCCGTGTGCCTGCTGGCCACTGCTGGTTCCATGAGCATGGATGGTGGAAGTTGGTTAAGAAATACCGCAGAAGAGTGGATACATTTGAACCATGATGCTGGTGAAGAATATTCATATTACCACAGACTTGCAAAGGAGCAAACAAATCCGTCTAGGACAAAGTCAAGCCAGGATGGGAGGGTGAGTTGTCTAGAGAAACAAAACCAGCCCTTCATGTGTGTTGCCTATAGAAAGACTTCTCTCTCCAGAGATGGCCCATGTCTTCGATGCACAGGCTCAGTTCTCTGCACCCATGGGAGGGAGGGGGACTTAACAATGTCTCTGTGCCTGGCTCCTAAAACAGATATCAAGGGTGGTGGTGGTTCTGCAGGAGGGAGTGTTCTAGTCGGTCCTGCAGAAGATCCAGGTTCTCTTAGCAGCTAGTGCACTCCAGGCGCAGCCTCACCCACCTGTCAGTGAGGGCTAGCCCGCTCTGCCTGGGTGCTGAACAGGTTTCTGCCGAGCTTCCACAGTGACACAGGTGAAGAAGAAAGGGCTAAAACTTATGGATCGCAGCTGTCCGCTCCCCACCCGAGGGTGGCACAGGACCGGTCAGCATGGTGTTCAGTGCCCACGCATAAAGGGCCCATTCCATGGTGACAGCTAGCAGCTGAAGCACCCCTACCTTTTGTGCCCAGGGAGGGACAGCAGTATTGCTGATATCAGGATGAGAGGGCTGTTATAAAGGACCTTGGGCGGTATGATGGTCCTTCCTGTGAAAGTAGTGGCCCGTGTTCCCCAGCAGAAGCTCGAGCATACCTTCCTTGGCCCCTCCAACAGTGTTCCACTGTGTGGCCTTTTCTCCTCACTGAGGGTGAGGTGATGTGCCTGGGGGAGGCCTTGAGATGCGGCTCTTCCACATTGTGGGTTCAACCCCGGCTCAGCGGCTACGACCTTCACCTGAGTTGTGGGTCACGTCCACGCCTGGTGAACGGGGGAGGGCTCTCAGGCATTCACCATCTCTTCACTCTTTCTTGTGGCCGTTAGGAGGCATTTGCTGCACTATTTCTGCCATGGCCTCGAGTGTGTCAGACACGGGAACCTTCCAGCTCGGCAGGGGGTGACAGGTGCTGACTCTGTGATAGGCAGGGTTATGGGGCTCCACCAGGAGACAGGACAAGATGCATACAAACAGGCACCTGCATAATGGCTCTTACACTCGCAAGAACCGGCCTTGCTTAAAAGGACACAGACAGACGTGATCGTGCAAGCAGGTGGTAATAATAATAATGATCATCTGGTCTGTCCAGTCATTGCTGTTGGTTTGCTTGTGTTGTATGATTGTGTTTTGTACAATTTTCTGTACATGAAATCCAGGATCGATGGATCTGTAGCGACGATAAGTGAAAAGGGGGGTGGCCGGAGGTTGTAGGGGGAGATGGGGAGCTAATAACCCTGCGTATGAGAAGAAACGCTCTGAAATTGAGTTTGGTAATGCATGCGTATTTCTTCTTAATAGGGTTGGATGGTTAAATTGCATTATATATGAGGTGCATACCAATGAAACTATTTCAGACAAACAAACGAAATCAAGCTTACTGCCGTGGCCTTAGTGCCAACCCTTAGTGACCGAGTGGTGCTCAACCCCCATGCCTATCAGAACCATGCCATGTTGTGTTTTGCATAATGGTACACATGTCCCAGCCCACCCTAGACTAACTGGAAATTCTCTTGCAGTGGTACATGCATACTTAAGAGCTCCATAGAGGGTGCTGAAGGTGGTATAGTGGGTTGCAAATAGAGCTGTGACCCACAAAGTCAGCAGTTCAAACCTGCCAGCCACCATGAGGGAGAAAGGTGAAGCTGGCTGCACTCGTGCAGGTTTAAAGTCTAGGAAAAAAACCCAAAGCAGTTCTACCCTCTTCTTTTTATTTCTTTTTATTTTTTTTAGGGCATAACTGCCCGGGTGGTGGGAGTAGGAGGCCCAGCCTTTGCCCCTGTGGAGCTGGAATTGAACCTCCATCCCAGTGGGCTGCAGTCCCGCGCACAACCACTACGCCACCAGGGCTCAGCCCCTCTACCGTCTTCTTTAGAATTGCTGTGAGCCAGGATTAACTCAATGGCAGTAGGTTGGGTTGGGTTTTCAGAGTGGGGTTTTTCTGGAAAGGGCCATTTGCTATATAGAAGATCATTTTTAGGCCAGACTAGTCAAACCTTGCATTTGCTCATCCTAAAGGAGTCCTGGGGACAGAGTGGCTACAATTGGTCTTCTAACCACAGGGTCAGCAGTTTGAAACCACCAGCCTCTCCTAGGGAGGAAGATGAGACTTTCTACTCCAATAGAGAGTTACCGCCTCAGAAACCACAGGGGTTATTCTATCCTGTGCCCTAGAATCAC